>JBBPRX010000692.1:0-12540 GCA_038093195.1 Boletus fagicola | reverse complement strand
ATCATACTGGAGCTCAGCTGTTGCCAAAGGGGCAAAAATAACTGATGTATTTACCTAATCATACCGGAGCTAATGTACATCAGTCTTGGAGTAAATGATATGTAAGAGACAACTCACCTCAGCTGTTGCCAAAGGGGCAAAAACAACCGAGGTGTCAGAGAGAGAAGTGGAAGTCTAAATAGTATGTGGTGGAGGCACACTCGTACCTCAATAACTGTCAGGGGAGATGAAGGAAGGGAAAAGTGTAGTAATGGTTATAGCTGGATGACAGTCCTGTACCATAATAAGAAAACAGCGCTCTGGAGTAAGAACTCCTAAACTCCGGAGTAGGAGATCCTGGCCTATGGAGTTGGAGCTCCTAAACTCCAGGGTGAGTGGAGTATCTATGTGGGTTCCTTAGAGGGTCAGAGAACCAGAATCTCTTCTGGAGTGAGTAATATTTTGTCAAAGGATGAGATTGCCAGTGGGGATATGGAGCAGGATGAGCATGAGGATTAGAATATGGAACCAGAGGAAGATACTGTATGGTTTCTGAGCCAGACAAGGAAGAGAATTTAGAGTCGATTGAGTATTACATATGTCAACAAGAATTAGTAGATCATTTTGGTGCTGTCAGTGGATCTATGTACATATGTCGTGCAATATAGTCTATGTCGTGCATTTTTGAGTGTGATTGTTGAGCTACGGGCAGCTACCAGGACTACAGTACATAGCATACTGTACATACTGTAGCATGAGAAATCATTTACTACATAGTACTACATATGTAGAGATTGGGCTGTACTATGTGGACATACAATGTATAGGGGGGAAGACAACATATGCTACAAATGCTATATCGACTATGTAGTAGTAGTAAAGTCCATTTTTCCTGATGCATCACTAGTCTTGACAGATTTCTCCAGGCACTTTGTGGAAACCTTGGACTTGGATGGCTTCTTGGGGGTGGAATATACTAGTACAGTGAGGGCAACTGCAAAGGCATACTGCCTCTCTGAGTCATGAGTGGGAGATGGCAAAGACATGCACCCTGTGAGGAATGGACGCAGCATACAAATGCTACAGTATGGTAACACGCAGCTTACTCAGCACACACTCAGGCACATCTGGGGTCCTTGCCTGGAAGATCCTGAGGCGCGACTTTTTCGAATGCGTTTTCCGCATAGATTTGAAAACTGCTGTAACCCCTTGTCCGGGATCTGAATGATATCATTGCACAACCTCTCAACAGGTCTTGCGGGTCCGGGGTTGCCCGGAGGGTCGTGGAATCACTTGAACTTGAGGCTGAAATTAAAAGATGTGCCGAATAAGTAAACATTTTCCCAGGGATCCATGGAATCCAGGCACACGGTATGCGTCAATGGAAAGACTCGCCTTCTTCGAAGGACTCGTAATGAGCAATCACGACGCGAACAATTCGTCATATATCTCACTGATGAGTCTGTTGCATCCATTCAGTAAATTGATCATTGACAAAGATTGATCGCGTGGTGGAAAATAATCCAATTTCTCATTTAAATGAAGTCCGTCCGTACAATGAATTTCAGCCGCGTTTTGCGCAAATCATTGAGTTTGCAAGTCACTGTAATTCGTTGTGTGCGCAATCATAAACAACGCAAGTCTACATGAGATAAAATACAATTTCGCATGATGATCAGTGCGGACGCCCCCCACAGTGTTCTGCGTAGTATCGGGTCAAGGAGTGCTCGCGGACTAGGAAACTGAAAGTGGTTCTCGACTTGCGCCATCAAGGAAAAATGCAACAATGAGCTTTCACTGTAGGAACTTCCACGACTGGCAGAAGCACTTTCCTCCATTCTGGACGCTGTTGATAGCATCCGCATTCTTGAGAGTCGCTCTCATCCTTTATAGCGAGTGGCATGACGCCCGCTCCGTCGTGAAATATACCGACGTCGACTATCGCGTCTTCAGTGATGCGGCACGATTCCTTTGCCATCCAAGCCAGGACAACGTCGCTCGTGGCCCATTGACAAGCAAGTTGAGCCTGAATGCCGGAAAGTAGGTCATCTTCGTTCCCATCTTTGTTCGTGTTGGTGACCAGCGTGCCACGGCTCGTAGCCCATACAATCGCGAGACCTACCGTTACACACCTCTGCTGGCAGTCCTCTTACTCCCAAACGAGCTCGTTCACGCAACTTTTGGAAAGTACCTTTTTGCGTCTTGCGACCTCATCAATGGGGTCCTCATATATTGGCTGCTCGTCACTTCCATCCTCTCGCGGCCAACACGGGAGCCAGCCAGCGATGACGTGAAGCCGCTCGACGTACAACGCGAAAGCGGGGATACAGAAAATACACCCACTGCCGATGCAAAAGCATGGGCTGCCTTCCTTGCGTCGACACACCTACTCAACCCACTCGTATTCAGCATCTCCACACGCGGGTCCTCCGAATCCATCCTTTGCACCCTCGTCCTCCTCACGTTATACTATGCGCTCCACCACCGATGGGACGCGGCCGCTGTGATGCTGGGCATTAGCACTCATTGGAAAATCTATCCTGTCATCTACGGCGTGAGCTGTGTGACCGCCATCGCTGCCCAAACACGACCGACGTCCGGGTGGGGATTTCACTTTGTGAAATCGTTGGTGTGTACGCGGACGCTTCGTTTTGGGATCCTCAGCGCCGGTACGTTCTTTTTTCTCGGCACGTTCTGCTACCTCATGTATGTCCCTCTCCCCTTTCGTTTCTTTGCACCGAATCCCACTGCTCACTGCCGAGGGGTTTCGCAGATGGGGATACCCGTTCTTGTACGAAGCTTATCTGTATCATACGGACCGCCTCGATCATCGGCATAACTTTTCCCCGTACTTTTACCTCACGTATCTCACCTACCCCGGTCAATCTGATTCACTCGACGACCACCCTCTATCGCTCGCTCGACGACTCCTGCGTTCACCGCTCACGAGCCTCGTCCCGCAGCTCTCCTTGTCCCTCGGCACGGGCCTGTTGTTGGGTCGACGCACGAGGGATCTCCCGTTTGCGTGGTTCGTGCAGACGTTTGCCTTTGTGTTGTTCAACCGGGTGTGCACCTCGCAGTACTTTTTGTGGTATACACTCTTCCTACCCCTTTTAGCCCCTCGTGTATGCTTCTCATGGTGGAGCGTCGTCGTCTGGGCTGGCACACAGGCGATCTGGCTTGCCGAAGCGTATAAGGTGGAGTTCTTGGGAGAGGGCGTGTTCTTTAATCTTTGGCTGAGGAGCTTGCTCTACGTTGGTGGACACGCATGGGTACTTGGAAACATTATGGAGGGTTACGCTACGAGGGCGATATCATAGCTTTTTGGGACCGCGCACCAGTCACGCTGACCCGTCCTTGTGTGTTGCGGGAATAATTTATCGCAACGCCAACCTGTCATTATATAGAAATCTAGGAGTTACATGCTCGTGTGGAAATTGTCCAGCGCAACGAAAGCATGGATTGGGGGGGAGTGGTGCATGTCTCTGAAGGAAAGTGCGCAAGACGAGAACATGGGTAGGTAGCGTATTATTAAGGTCACTCTCTCGACTCGGCCCTTAACATCATATCTATCAAACACATGAGTAAGACGTTGGAGCAAACAGGAAGAGAGACATACGTATTGAGAAATCCACCGGAATCCTAAGAGGTCGTGTTAACAAACAAGGACACTGTTCGACACCAAGCAGACGCACCTTCGCCGTAACCCTGCCTTTGGACAACTGAACACATGAACAATTCAATTGGCCGGATGTCATTCAGCGGTACCTTGCCCTGACGTGTGTCCGAATTAGCACCCGGTTTGCCCCATCAAGATGCGTGAGATGAAACCAACCTTGCCGGTCGTTTGGTAGAGCCCAAGGTGATGTCTGAGTTCCTCCTCGCTGACAGCACCTAGTGCGTCAATCTTGTTGCCAAGAACAAGGAAGGGAACCTTTGCGAGTTCCTCGATGGAGAGCAACGCGTCGAGCTCGGCCTTTGATTCAGCAAAGCGTTCGTAGTCGGCAGAGTCGACCAAAAAGACGATACCATCGACCTCGGGGAAGTAGTCGCGCCAAAGGCGGCGGGCTATGTGGAGCATGTATCACTCAGTACGTAATGGCGAAAAGAATAGAAAAATGAGCAAGGTTGGACGACATACCCTGTTGGTGTCCTCCGAGATCATAGGTGGTGAATTTGACGTTGCCAATGGCTAGTTCCTCGGAAGCTAAGAGGGATACGTCAGACTCGGGGGGCATACGAGCGGTGACGGCGCTTACTGGGGTGGAGTGTGGGCTGCAGAGTCGCCAGTCTGTCATTCTTGAGCATGTGCAAAAGGGTCTGTGAACGGGGTGGTTAGATATGCGGTGAGCGGAGCACGAGCGCTGGATACGGACAGTCTTTCCGGCATTATCCAAACCAAGGAAAAGGATTTTAGCGTTCTTGTGCAACAGTCCTGGGTGGCAATCTGAGTGAGGATGGCTTGGGGTGTGGTTGGCTGAGAAGCCTACCGAGTTGTGCGAGAACGTCCCAAAACCAGTTGATAATAAACATGGTCGTCGTCGAGGAATGAGAATGAAGGACACGTCAAATCAACTCTAAGTCCGAATACCCCAGCGTTAGTGTGACGTGACAGGTATTTGTCACACATGTTACAGTCACACACTTCATTGGATTGCTACTCGCTCAACAACAAATTTCATTCCTCATGTAGGAAAGGCCTGACGCTCACTGCACCACGAAGAGAAGGTGCGTGTGCTCGTAATCCTCGCCAGCCTCCCTCTCCGCATCACCGAATCGCCGCGTAATTCCTGGGAGTGGATCGAACGGGCACTGTCTACAAGGTTGCGTTGGTGGAAGCAAAAGACATCCTTGAATCTTTTATACCGATACGCGTGTTTGGTCGTGTTTACTGCATCTGGCTCAACCAGTCCTTCAACTCGTTCAACCCGTCGCTGCTCGACTCGTCCTTGGCCTCTCCGACTTTCGCCCAGGTTGAGACAATCTCGACGTCCCCTCCCTCCCACTCACTGAATTTAAACGCGCCGCCTGCCGCACCACTGCATTCCAGACCACCCATATCCGTTTCTTCCCCTTCTCCTCCAAGACTTTCCACCCCAACACCCCCTGACTGCGCAGCCCTCCTCTTCTCAAGTTCGCGCTCCAGAATAGTGCGAACTCGGCTAATAGCGACTTCGCTTGCCGAGTTAGACGAGGTACCGACTTTGAGAAGATCCGTCTTGTGTGCGAGAACGAGCAGTGTTGGCGTAGACTGTGTCGGCGGGAGCGATGTGATTGCATGTAAAACATAATGCAAGTGTCTAGTAGCGGTAGTCAGCATCATGTCAGCCCCTGAGCATCAAGTAAATGGAGAGAACACGTACTCGGCGACGACGGAACCATTGCGTGAAATCGTGCTGCAGTCCACTACAAATGCGACAGCCTTGGCATCCTTGAGGTGCTCCCGAAACTGGTCCCTGATCCGCGGGTGTCCAGGTACATCGATCACTCGCAACGTCTTGGTGCGTGACAGCGTCATTTGTGCCGAATTTGTTTGCAACGATGTATGCGACGGCAGTGTTTGATTGTATGCCAGCTGATCTTTTCCACCGTCAGGAGTGTACAACTGTTAGGAGACACGTGGTGAACTGACATTCGACAGTATGGCAGTTTTTCCGGAGTCGGGAGGTCCAACTAACAGCAGAGCATTGCCTCTGGATTTCGATTTTCCCCGAGTGTATGATATGACTAGGTCCGAGTTAGCTTCGTGCGGAATCAGATGTGCTCGATGAAACGGACCAATGCAGACGAACAAGGCGATTGCGAGAGAAAGTAATGCAAGATTGACAGCGGAGAGGCTGCCAACAAGTGGCGAAACTTCAGGCGTGGCTGAAATCACAGTCTCATCCGAGGGGTTATCCATATGGTGAGACGAAAGACTTGGGTCAAATGCAGCAGTCTGAGTTTGGACGTGACGAAGTCAATTAGCGAAGTTGTTTGGTTTTGTTGGCAACCGAAGGCTTTGGTAAACAAGGAACAACATGAAGTACGACTGGGAAAATTGATAGGCAACCCAACAAGAATCTCGCCGCCCAAATAATTACTCTCTGAAAAAGCGGGTATAAATGCCCTCGATGGAGGGGGCCCATGACTCCAAGAAACTGATGGAAGCAGTGAACTCGTTGGGGGGGATAGCGGGACTATTGTCGATGGGCTGTGTGAAGTTCCCCTCGACCTTCCGAGTCGTTACTGTAGGCTCCTTCTTGCACCTCTTTTTCGCCACAGGCTGCCGGCGGTTCGTCCTGCGAGGGGTGGCACGTGAAATCCGCCGCTTCCCATGTCGTCAATAACAAATGCACAAGATATAAGTACTGGAAGCTTACGAGTGTGGCAAGGTTCATTTCCGATATTTCTTGGAGAGACTTACCCATCTTCTCCTATAAAGCCAGATCAATCATACCCCCCCTGCAATCCGACAGGAAATACACAGCATGAGCAAGCCGTATCCATATGGGCACACGAGAGCGACGCTTGCACAGAGTAAGCAGTTCTGTTGTATCACAGCGACGATGGAGAGAAAGATTCCGACGTCTCCCTTGCAGATGTATCTCAAGATAAGCCAGCACAGGCCATAAGTACGGATACCTGGCAATCGTGAGGTCGCGTTTCTTTTACCTTGCACGTGAATCATGATGGTCACAGTGAGCAACTGGGAATGGGGGTTGATCACCAACCTCGTCCAGAAACCGCCGTAACGCAACGGGGTTTTGTTTCTCGACATGACAGAATCAGAACAATCCAGATGTTCCATCGCCTTAGACCTTACAACGCTCTACAACCGTAAAAGATACACTTAGCGTCAACGACTGTGAAATTATGAACGCACTGTGAAGATACAAAAGTCCCTTGTAGACATTCCGGTCTCTGGAAAGAGAGACCGGACGTGACGAATGCGGTTCTCGGGCATTGCCACAATACAAGAGGCTTCGGTGCTCATCATAACTCTCGTCTGGGGGAATCCTTGAGACTAGGCTCTTATATTTTCCAGTACATCTGTTTGCCCATCGTTGAGGATTTCTCGTCCGGGTTCAAGGACTCCGAAAATTGCTTGAGGAAACACCAAGTCAATCTGGAAGGCACGAGTAGAACCGATACGACACACGAAATAAAATACGGTGTACGTGTACAGATAAAAACCATCTATGTTTCAGCAGAATCGATCACTATAAACTTATTAAACTAATAGGTCATTGGGCAATGGTGAACATACCTCTTGAGCTTTGATCTACGATCCAACAGTGCCTCGGCCAGGCGACCATCTTTCTGAGCACGTTTCAGCTGTATAACAGTGTCAAACTTGCGAATGGCGCTTAAATCAATCTAGGCATACCTCTTTCTTGTCATCTTTCGACGTGATGGACCGTCCTGCGCCCCATGCCTGATGCAGACGGCTGAGATGCAACAATGTTTGATATTTTCTTGGGGAAGTCACCGAAAAAAGAAAGACTTACTTGACACTCGCCTCATCGATGACAGTCATCTCCGACCCGGCTTCTCGTTTCTTCTTCTCCTCATGGACTTCTTTCTTGTACTTGCTCTGGATTTTTATCCAAAAGCGTTCTTTGAAGCCAACTTCTTCAGAATCTCCCCGTAATTGTAAAGCACCACCTGCAACCTCGTCCACGCTGAGATAGTTTTCATATACGTTCATGAATGCCACCATGCCGTCGGGCAAAACCACCGGGGTCCACTCCTCTTCTGGACCTCGAGCTTCCCTGTTCGCCGAGACGATCCCATGCTTGTCACAAGACAAAAATTTCCCCTCCCCAGTCCCCGTTCGGAGATTGATGGTAGGCGAGCCAGCGACACGCGTCGTAACCCATACTTGTGAGACCTCGGTTGGTTCACGATCGAGCAGCGAGGCAGACTCGGAAGTGCCTTCTTTGTCAAGGGGGTGCAGGATAATCTTGTTTCGCGTCGAGTCGAAGTTTACGGAGATAGGCGAAGGATCCGAGGGGTGCATCATGAACGTAGGACCGCGTATTTCTGCTGGAGATTCAGGCATGACCCAGGTGTCGGGGGCTTCCTCCTCCTCAACGCGTCTCTGTTTGCTGGAGCTGCCCTCATCATCGTCTCTCTTTCGTTTCTTCTTTGTCTTCTCTCCTTTAAACTTCAGTTTGGTTGGGCGTACCTTGTCGGCAGACATATCTGTACCAATATGACTTTGGTTCCGTCTTACTGGCGGTAAGGCGGCGCAGCTCGGCAAAATCCGAGGTACAAACTTTGGACCAAACAACTCGTCCTAGACATCCACACTACGAGCCCGCCGACATCGTCACTGACGTCCTCAAGATCAAGATGAAGTACAACCCTGGTCAGTTCAGTCTTAGTCTATGCTGTGATCACTCCAATCCACTTTCTGTACGAAAACTCCGTTTCTTGTCGAACGATACGCTGGATGGGAAGAGTATAGTTCAGATGGATCGACGGGTCACTTCGATGGGTCATACGAGATACTCATCGTCACCATTTACAGACGTTTCCTCCTCGCGGCGCAAGGCCCGCAAGGCGCACTTCAGCGCTCCTTCGTCCGTCCGCCGCAAAATCATGTCTTCACCTCTCTCGAAGGAACTACGAGGAAAGTACAACGTGGGTGGACATCTGGGACAGACTCCGCTTTCCCCAATCTCACCGCGCTTTATTTGCATTTAGACACGGTCACTGCCTATTCGTAAGGACGACGAAGTCAGGATTGTGCGCGGGAAGTACAAAGGTCGGGAAGGAAAGGTTACTCTGGTATACCGCAAGAAATGGGTGATTCACGTCGACCGTGTACAACGCGACAAATCGAATGGTGCAGCGGTACCTATCGGCATCCACCCCTCCAAGGTTGTCATCATGACCATCAAGCTTGACAAAGACAGGTATGTCGACCTGAACTTAGCCGCTCTCAGCTCCGTTGCCTGAGCTTTCTCTTACAGACGAGCAATCTTGGACCGCAAGGACAGAAAGAAGACCGAAAAATCCGATGATGTGGAGATGGTTGACGTATGTCATCGCCTTTCATGCAATTGTGTGCTCGACTCACCTTCACCAAGTAAACTGTCTGTCACTCTTCTCCGCCTTACTTTCCTCACTGCACTTCATAAAACTACCATGTATCTATGCGACGCTCCGCACATGATATGCGCCATGACTAGCTGATGCCAAGCGGGATCTACTGAAGTGCTTGAGTGGGACAACAAGCTTTGCCATTATATGGTACAGTAATCGCATTGCAAAATATGATGGTATAAGAATGCATGGAGCACTGTTCGAATGGGTCAGAAAATCACGTCCTCGTCCTTGGTGCTCAGTAAGTCTACAGTAGGCTCCTCCACCTCCGGCTCCGCCACTGCAGTTTCTTCCACTGCACTCTCTTCAACTGCAACCTCTTCAACTGCGACCTCTTCAACTGCGACCTCTTCAACTACCTCTTCGATAACACTCCCCTCTACTACAACACTTTCCACCACAGTCTCTGCTACTGTGTTCTGAGGCTGCGTCTCATCAGTCTTGATCGATTTCACGAGCTCCGTTTCCGTTTCCGCGTCTGCTATAGCCTGTTTTTCAGCAGCGGCAATTGCTGCTACCCTCTTCTTCTTTCCCTGTACCTTCTTCAATCTATTGACTAGTGAGCCATCCGCATCCGTCGGACGTGCTATAAACCAAGACTCGCCTGAAGAATTCCTCGCGATCCATTTCATCCAGTTCACTTAAGATATACTTGATCGTGTTATCGAGTCTCGGAATGATGACGTGCTCGATCGCGTTCACGCGGCGGTTCGTGGCTCGAATGACTTCGTCGAGGATCATAAATGCCGTCTGGAGTGATGCAAGCTCCACAAGCGTCTCGAGCGCCTTGGCGTAAACTTCCTTTGCCCGTAGCACCTGCTGCCCTCCACGTCCGAGACCCGTGAGGTTAAAATCTAGAGAGAAAAAAGGAGGCCAAGTGAATCAACCCCAATTCCAGCAGGCAACAGTGAACACCGAGTGCGGCGAGGCATACCTGAGCCAGGAACGCGATCCGCCTCGAACGCTGGCAAAAGCACACCCGAAACGTTCTCCTGCGTCGCTTTGACACGGAACGTCGCTAGCTTTGCTTGTTCTTGGACGAGGTAGGCGATGTCGCCCGTCGTATACGTGACTTCGGCCATCGAGAACGACGCGAGTTGCATCACTCGTCCCATCTTTCGTTTCGCCTGCAAGGGTTTTCATTCGGGTCGGGTCAGTCGTGGGAGGGTGAGAGGGTGTGTACTGTACTCGGCGTACCTCGTCCACTTTCTTGAGGATCGCTCGGAATCGCGTGGTCAGAGCATCGCGCTTCTTCGCGAGCAAGGAGTGACCCGTCTCAGCACCTTTGAGACGAAGCTTCATGTTCGTTAATGCCATCCGTGTAGCAAAGACATTCTCGCGAGGCCCTGAACCGGACATTTTTGCTACACAATGTGCTCTGGACGCACCTGCGGTGGAGGTAACAGTGACGGAGGTCACCAAATCAATCAACGCTTCGGGGCTAAAAGTTGTGTTCGAAACAAAATCTGAAACTTCAGCGTCGCCGGGGTAGCTCAGCTGGGAGAGCAACAGACTGAAGTTCCTTTGAATTCTGGAGGTCCCGTGTTCAATCCACGGTCCTGGCATTTATTTTTCAAGTTTTTGTTCCCCGAGCTCTAAGGCTCTATTTATGCTTACATTGCTAAGTGTTTAGTGGCACCATTCATATCTAGATCTTGTGTATCTCGATGAATAGTCACGGAGTGAGTACCATGGAGAGTGTTGCCCTCAATCTCATTATCTAACTTGTACATAGTCATCGATCTTCAGCAGCAGACAAACTGTTTCCGTCGCCAACTCAATCGCACTGGTGGACACAAGCAGGGGCTGCACAACATCTTCTTCCAGAATGTTGGAAATCAAGCCCTGAATCGATCATCAGTAAAAAATCCCCATCAACATCAAACGTGAACCTACCGTCCGAACGTTGATACCTGCATTGCGGTCTCCGAAAGCATGTCGATTGCGCAACTCAGTAACAATCGCAATGGGATTTAGACCTGCATTTTCTGCGAGGGTGGTGGGGATGACTTCCAATGCGTCTGCATATGCCTGGAAGCAGTACGCTTCCATGCCCTTCAAGGATTGAGCGTACTGGGAAAGTAGGCGGGAGACATGGATTTCGGGTGAGCCACCACCACAAATGAGCGCTCTGAGACGAAAACTTCAATATATGCCACGTCGATCGGGAACTGGGTGGTCATACCGCTTTTTTACAATGCAACGTACGACACAGAGGGCATCGTGAAGACTGCGCTCGCACTCCTCGACGACGAGATTGTTGGAGCCCATTGCGAGAATGCTGACCGTGCGACCCCTGTTCTTGACACCAGTGATTTTGACGACTTTTGCTCCAGCTTGTGATGTCTCCTCGGCTAAATCGGCATATCCAAGCTTGTCCTCTGTGAATGCTTCGATATCCGCGATTGGCTTGCATCCCAGGCTCTTTGAGAGGAAGTCGATCTCATCACGCTCGACGTCCTTGACAGCGAGAATGTTGAGGCGCTTGAGGAAGCTGAGAGAGGTGTCATCGACGGCGTCTCGCAAGATGGACTTTTGAATGAGGAGGACATTGCAGTTTGCTTTTTTGATCTTCTTGCATATGTTGAGCAGGTATTGGCGACCTTCTTTGATAACCTTGTCCATTTGGCGATAGTCATTAATGACGACGGTGTTATCCATCTAGTTTTTTTTTGCGTACGGTGAATAGTATAGACCAAGATGAGCGGGAGACTTACATCGGGTTTTGGCGCGCTAAGTTGGAATTGGATTATAGCGATCTTAGCTTTTTCCACGCGGGTTGGACCACCAGCGGAAACGATGACATTTTGGTTCAAGACAACTCCATCCACGAGCTCGGTGTCTTCGATCGTACCACCGACTTTCTTCACTACCCTGATGTCTCTAAGGTCCACACTTGAAGATTGGGGTGTCACGAGACGAGTGACAGCGGCAACAGCGATAGGCGCAAGAATCGCAGAGTATTGAGAAACGATCTTTACGAGAACGATCAGATCTTCGACATATCATCCGGAGGTAACACAGACCTTGGAGTTTAACGAGGTGCTGGCTGCACGGAGTAGACTTGTCTTATCGTTCAAGTCGACTGGAACTGATACTTCAGTCAAGTACTCCACAGCTTTGACAGATGCCTTGAGAAAGGATTCCGCGACGATCGTTGGGTGGATTCCCTTCAGGAGCATCTTTTCTGCTGCACCGAGAAGGCTACCTGCCAGGACAACAACCGAGGTTGTGCCGTCGCCTGCCTCTACATCTTGGGCAGCGGACAGGTCGACGAGCTAAAGAAACGATAAATCACTGCTTTGAAATATTGGACGCAAAGTTACCATTTTAGCAGCGGGGTGTAGTGCTTGGATACTCCGCAGGATTGTCGCACCGTCGTTGGTGATAATCACCTCGCCTTTGGAAGTTTGGATCTACCATTTCAATCAACATTTTTGGAACACCTTGGTGAGAGATCGGCAAGTG
>JBBPRX010000691.1:0-12556 GCA_038093195.1 Boletus fagicola | reverse complement strand
CACAGTTGAGAAACTCACTGGGGGGACGGGTAACTTCGCATATAGGATACACCTCCACAGAGCATTCGCTGGTCGGCAGACGCTTGTCTTGAAATATGCTCCTCCATATATTGCTTCATCGGCCACAAAAATTCCGTTTGACCAGAAACGCCAGGTACTCATCAACTTAACAATGAAATCCAGCTCATCGAAGTCCAAACACTCCGGCTCGCAGGTCCCCGCGTTTATCACAGTTCCTACTGTCCATTTATTCGATGAAGAAAGATATGTCATGATCATGGATGACGCAGGGGAGGATTGTCAAACTCTGAAGGAACTACTCATTGAAGAGGGTTTACCAAAGACCGTCTCGGAGAAAATTGGCACTGCCCTCGGCGAATTCATCAGCGGTGTCCATGCCTGGAACCAGAATCCTGACACCGACCTGACTGTGTTTGCAAATAATCAGACTGGGAAGTATATCTCGGCCTTCGCAACTTACGGACGACTCGAGTCCACTCTGACGGGGAGGGACAACATTCCTACACTCTCGGAACCATTACTTGGAATTCCTGAAGCGAAGATCATGACGATTTCGAAGCTGGTAAAGAGGAGGCAGCAGGCCATCTACGCTGCGTCCGCTACCGATCCCATGACGCATGGAGATCTTTGGCCAGGCAATCTCGTGGTGTCGCTTAGACGCGCGATGGATGGAACTATGGAGGGTGTGGAGAAGCTATACGTTCCGGACTGGGAACTTGGCAAGACCGGGTTACCTGGACTAGATCTCGGCCAATTTTGTGCAGAGATGTACATTTTGTCCGAGTTCCATCCAGCGCGAGAGGAGGCGACTCGGACTATAATTGGGTCGTTTTTGGGTGCTTATAGGGAACGGAGACGAACGAGTGAGGACATTGAGCTTGCAAGAACGGTCGTGAGTCATATCGGCGCGCACTCGGTGGCATGGACTCCGCGCGTAAGCTCCTGGACTGGAAGACAGAAAACGAGAGAAGTGGTAGAGAAGGGAGTTGAGATGCTGGTCCTGGGTGAAGAGGGATCCGAGTTTTCCGTGAGAACGAGTATCGTAGGGCCGCACCTTTGAAGTGTGCTGTGTACATGCGGACTTGACATGTATCTATCCAATGCACGGGAGGAAATGCGATGATGGGATCTATCGGAACGATTTCTCGGCTTGTCGATGATTGGCCGGATGAACTTTATCATCGAGACGAGTCGGTGACTCTGGTCGACGTAACTGCCAACTTACCTTCCTCATTATGATCCCATATCTCGCCGAGCTACCCCCAGAGATATACTCTGGAATATTGGAACATGTCCCTCGGGACAAACGGCAACAGACTACGTTGTCACTCACCAGAGCTATCTCACTTTCCCCAGTGCCTTTGTACCACTTATTTGAGTACATCCGCCTCAAGTCAGCGGAGAGTGTGGTGCAGCTGTATTGTCGACTACGAGGACGCCTCGAGGAGCCAAGCTGGATTAGAGAATTCTCTCTTGAAGCATGGAGTGTAGACGCAGACGTGGTGGTCAACTTAGTGGCTCTCCTCTCGCAGCTTTCCAGGATCACGCTATTTGTTGGGCCGAATTTTGCGCCGGAACATCTGGAGGAGATGCTGGAGAAGCCGAGGGAAACTTTGCGTTACATCTCATTACGTTTCAGACCATAGTAAGCCACGGCGCTTCTCGTGATCGAGGCTTCCCGCTGACCGCGACCCCAGTGTACAGAGAGCAACATATTATCAATTTCTCAAGGTGGGAGGGGGCAACATAAGCCTTATGCTCAGCTCGCTAACTCGGGAATCAGGGTGCATACTTCGACATTGCCTTGGAGGCCCTTTCTCGATGGCCAGCAGCCAACCTCCCCACCTTATCGATCGTACAAGATCCTCTGGACGCGGAAATAGCCCGCAGACACCATTTCGCACAACCCCTGGTATTCTTTCGCCTTGATCCGATCAATACGTTGGCTTGTTCGCCATACCTACGTTCTCTGACGAGCTTGCGACTGCGAATTCCGTCCAGACAAGTTGCTCCTTTTATCTACAGCTCACCTCGCTCCATACCTGGACTCCGGATCTTGGATTTGTCGACGTGCAATATTCGATTGACTGACGTGGAGGCGCTGATGGCGCGGTTTCGGCAGTTGATGCATTTGATAGTAGATGGATGCAGCGCGACGTGGCGCGACGCCCAGGAGAGTGAATGGGCGAACGTCGGGAAGACTTGTGCACTAGCGACTGTCAAGGCAGCCAAAGAACGGGAGAAAAAGCTTAAGACTTGGCTAGAGACTCACGCGGTTCGCACCAGCCCAGACCCAGAGCTTGCGACTGTACCCGAAGAGGTTGTTGTAGCCAGACGCGCCCGCCCAGGTCGTCGTGGATTAGCCACTGCAACAATATCATTGCGGGATCTGCCAACGAGAACGACAGCCCCTGTCATTCGGACGAACACAGTAGTCCCAAAAGTTCGTATAGTCCCATCACCTCCAACTCTCTGCTCCCTGAGCACGACTTCAAGCACGTTACACAAGGACAAACACGACGCCATTCGAGCTCAGTTCGAGAGAGGTTGGGATGAAGGTCTTGCTCAACTTACGGCCATCCGCAGCAGATTGTACCAGTCATGGAAAAATGGCGTGAAGATGATGCGCATTGCTGGTGACCAAGGCATGGAGGAGGGTTTGGAGGGTTTGGAAGACGTCGACGAAGAAGGCGCCTTCTACGGGCGAAATGGGTCTGGGAACACATGGTCAGTACCAGTGTTGTGTCTTGCAGGCGGAGTCCCCAACTCTGTTCAGCATGTGGATGGATGCGGCCATACAGCAGCTAGCTGTGTGTGGCTAGATGATATCTAGGAATGTGGAACAAATTGATGCACACCAACTATGGAAGCAAAAGTGGAGACAGTGTTACTCTCCTCTAAATAGAAGACTCATGGATCATGGTGAGGGTGTATCGACAAGGTTCGTAGCCAGTCAGCTTCCTTCTCCATCTCTGCAAGGGACCGAGGTGGTCGATTGTCGTCGGCATCGACCGTCAGCGGTTGGAACCGGCCATCAACGCCTTTCCTATCTATGAAATGCTGATGGAGTGAAGCTTCTGACCGTTCTAGAGCGGGGTATACGTCGTCCATTCTATCGGAGAAATGGTCGTCCTTGAATTTCCGGGGAAGAATATGGAAGTGAACGTGGGGTACGGACTGCCCCGCAGCCTTGCCGTCCTAAAGATGGGTGTGGATGAATTTAGAATAGCCGAATCATCGTTGGGGCTACCTGACACGCTACGGTGAGTGAGTCTGCACCGTATGCTTTTTCAATCACACGACCGACGTGTTGGACGGAAGTCATGAGGGACGTTAACTCGGGCGTTGTGAGGTCCGTCAGCCTTGGGACGACACGCGTGGGTATGACCAGAACATCTTACGGTGGTTGAGTACACGAGTCAACGAGGGGGAAAGAACGAGACTCACGACCTGGCACGATTGGTTTGAGGTTCACGATGGCGTATGAAAGGGCGGTTCGATGGAAAGCCTGTCTGGTGACTTCTATGGTGGAGAACAACAACGGGGCAGCCAATGTCATCGTAGGGGTCCAGGTTCAAAATGTGTGTGCACAGCCACCTGTGCAGAGGTCATCTTCACCGCGTGCAGTGCCGCCATATCCGTCTGACGACATATCCGCCAGTTCTTCTACTTGCTCTATCTTACCCGGTCCTGGAAGACATGTCCAGTCCGACAGACGTACATTTACCTCCAAGTCTCCCATATCCCATAAAGGTTGCCTCCCTGGATGTTAAACAAGGTGCTTCCGTTCAGCGCGGCACCCGTTTACTGAGCTATTCTTTCAAATATCAATCCTCAACACCAGGAGCACGCCCTGAAATCCGCTTCGGAACATGGGACTCCCTCATTGAGGGCACCGTGGAGGCCTGGACTGTTCGTGTAGGCGACGAAATTTCTCTCCAGAGGTCAAAGCAGAAGTCGGTCATCACAATCCTCGAACCTTGCAAGCATGGCGTCCAAGTCGGTGGCTTATGTGGGATCTGTGGAAAGGATATGACTGCGTGCGTGACATCTTCATCTTCCACTGTCCTCCGGGTTCCATCCATCATTTCCAGCTATGACTACACAGGCTTTTCTGATGCATCGCGTGCATCTATCCAAATGACGCATTCTGCCTTCGGTCCAACCGTATCAATGGAAGAAGCACAGAGGATAGAGAAGGAGACTGCCGAACACCTCCTCAAGTCCAGGAAGCTATCCTTGATCGTCGATCTTGACCAAACAATCGTTCATGCAACTGTTGACCCTACGGTTGGCGAATGGATAACGGAGGGGGAAGCTTGGGAGGCTAGAAAACTCAAAAAGCCATCCACGACGCCCAAAGATGATGGTTCCGACTCTTCAGACGACGAGACACCCGAAGCGGAGATGTGCAATCCTAACTGGGACGCTCTTAAGGATGTTCACAAGTTTAGACTCGGTCCGGAATCATTCGCCCTACCTTCATCTAGGGGACCCTCCAAAGTCAAAGGGAAACAGAAAATCATTGAGAGTGAGGGTTGCATATATTACATCAAACCTCGGTGGGTCGTTTATCTGCATTCGGGAATCCCTCGACTGCCTACTCATATGTCTACATAGGCCGGGCTTGCAGGACTTCCTCCGTAAGCTGTCTACGAAATACGAGATGCATGTGTATACCATGGGTACCCGTGCCTATGCGGAAGAGGTCTGTGCTGCTATTGATCCTCATGGAAGAATATTCGGGGGTCGGATCTTGAGTAGGGATGAAAGTGGGAGTGAGTGTCCAGTGTCGTGCTGCCACATCATCGCTTACGTTTCTCAGGCCTCACACAAAAAAGTCTACAACGACTTTTCCCGTGTGATACATCTATGGTCGTCATCATCGACGATCGGGCGGATGTCTGGGAGTGGAGTCCAAACTTGATCAAAGTTATCCCCTGTGGGTTTTCCTAGACATCTCCCGGAAAGTATATGCTGACATTTGTAAAAGATGATTTCTTCGTAGGTATAGGTGATATCAATTCTGCGTTTCTTCCAAAAGCAGAGCCACTGGCGCCTACAGTGCACACTCCGACGCTTGGTTAGTTTCCCCGAATATATTGCCGACAACCCCCTTATTCATGATAATCAGACAAACCCACCACCCCCCCAGCACCAACCCCGTCAGAAGTACCACCCCCTTCGCCATCTCCGCTCGCTCAGCCTGAGGAACGTGAGCGCGCCGAAATCGAGTCCAAGGCCTTGTTGACGCAGAACTCTTTGGCACTCGAGGCTCAAGTAGAGGAACGACCTCTGGCAAAGAAGCAAGAAGAACTACAGGGTAGAGTGATCGGACTCTAGAGCTGCTCCTATGATGACACCGCCACAGATGCTGAGCACACTGTTGCATCAAAAGGCAACGTCAAAATAGAGCATCCAAGAAAGGCACTGTTGGGAAATGACGACGTTGAACTACGAAGAGTTGGCATGGTAAGTTATTAAAATGTTATAACTCGTAATTTAAATACATTAAACACTCCCCTGCAGTTGTTAGAAAATGTCCATCGGCAATTTTTTGATGCTTATGATCGACGTTCCCCTGAGGAAAGAAACAAAAGGCGCAGATTGGGCAATGAACAACCGCAACTATCTAAACCTTATGATGTGACAGTGAGTGTACAGGTATATCGTGTCTGATGCGCGTTTAATTCTCTCGGCAGCACATCATTCCAGAGATGCGCGCCAAAACTCTAGATGGGGTCCATGTTGTCTTCTCTAGTGTTATACCCCTTGACACGAAACCAGAAACTACGGAGATATGGAAAGTGGCACACATGTTCGGTGCTCGATGTTACACTGAATTGAATAACTTTACCACGCACGTGGTCGCTGCCAAGGTTTGATTTTCCAAAACAAGCAGTGACTTGTTTCTTCTGACGGTCCAACATTAGCAAGGAACCGTCAAGGTCGACATGGCGCGAAAACGGGGTGGAATCAAAATAGTCTGGCTAGCCTGGTTCACGGATTCGATAGCTTTGTGGCGGCGACAAGATGAGACTCCCTACTTCCTTGAAGATCCCACTCGAAATGCGCCCAGTTTGAGTCCTAATCTCGACCCCCATCCGATTTCTTCGGATCCAGAACCGGATGCAGACGATTGGGATGTCGAACCCGCGCCTTCGGGTAATACAGGTTTGGAACTCGCAGACATCGACTGGAATGACATAAACGATGAAGTCGAGGCAGCCATGAATGAGAGTGATGACGAAGAAGATCTCAAAAGCGAGCGTAGCGTGAGGAGTGCTATGGCATCAGAGGATGATGACATGACTGATGAGACACATAGTCAGCCCAGGTGCGTCTGTTGCTCATCGGAGTGACATCTTTTAGCTCAATCGTTGGCATTGCCAATTTAGCCCAAATTCTTCGCCTCGACTGAAGCGGAAACGCCTAAGAAGTGTTACACCATCAGAGAACGGGAACACCGATCCACAGCAAGATGTTTTGCGATCCCCACTATCTAAACGCAAGAAGCTTGCTTCAAATCGAACAGGAACATCGAAGCTGAAGGAAGCATTCACCGCTGACGAAATTGCTTCCTCCCGGCTGTCAAGAAGTCGCAGTCAGAGTGTAACAATGGAATCCCCCGACCTAAGTCTTCCTAGCCCAGCAAATGAAGATGAGGAGGACGAGGATGACTTTCTGGCTCGGGAACTCGGGGAAGACTGGGGATAGTGTGTCCTACTCATTGACGACTTTCACTAATTCACCCTTGCGTTTTTGCTCTGCTGCTTTCGATCTAATTGTAGTCTTCTTGTAATATCATTACATCAGGGAATGTTTGTCCGAAGCAGCAATTACTGTCGCTCCAGATGCTCACAATACAAGCCCCACAGCGTATCAACGGATTCACCGGCAACAGTCGCAAATATCTGTGCATCATATGTGGAATCCTTCATATATGCATTAAGCTTCCGGATGGTGCCCGTGCCGCAACGCCTCTCGATCCAATCGAGGAAATACGCAGTAGTGTCGTACCCTGCGTCCCATCTATCGCCTCCTGAGGCTCTCCAGTGTGGTGGAGCATACCCCGCACGCAACCTCACGAAATCTGTTGCCAAAAATAATGAACTCGGTCGCGATGTGGCGATCGGAACACGGCCCTACCTGCGATACCTTCTATGAACCCTCCTGGGCAGGTATCCTTTGCGTTATATTGATAACAGTGTACGACTTCGTGGACAAGTACTCCTAGAATTTCGTCTCGTGCCCGAGAAACGGAGGAAACAACATAGTCGAGAGAGAAGTGAATCTCCTTGTCCGTGTGCGATCCGAAAGTGTATGCAACGCCGGCAAAGGGTCGGAGGACGAGCGTGATCTTCTTCACGCTTGTGACAAGCGATCAGGACTTTCGCTAGGCGATCGAAGGGGCACTTGTGCACTTACTAGGTTGGTGCGGTCAAGGGCGTGTATAACCACGTGTACGATGCTTCGACGGCAGACTGAAGTACATCACGGTGAAAGTTGTTCAAAAAGATTGTGGCACCTTCGTGGCTCAAATCGTCGACTCGCAGCACGAAGTTGGGTATACGCCACGAAGGAAGGACGGCTGATGGAGGAGGCATGGGAAGGGAAAGGTATAGATTGATTGATCGGCTACAATCGCAATATCGGGTCTACTACACCTCCGTAGGCCACGGAGCTAAAATTACCATTATTCTCTTCAGTACGACAGAGGTGAAGTAAAGTAAAGTCTTTTGGCGATGCAAGGTATAGAGTTCAAGCCACACTGATGGGTAAGGTCAGATTAATATGACCAAGGGGATTGCCCGAAACTGACCTCATGCCTCGCGTTTAACACGATGCGCCGATACCGGCAGCTGCTTCCAGTCTCAGCACCTCTTCTCTGAGAGCATCCCTTCCTTCCTCCAGCCACTTGCAATACTCGACTGCACGGAACAACACCCCACTCTTGCCCTTTGTTTGGCCATTGCTCCTGGTGCCACTACCCTTTGGCCGGCCCCTAGATGGCAAGTCGATCGCCTGTGTGCCAGCAGGTGCGATGAGTGCAATTAGTTGCGCATAGCCGTCGCGGATGGCGTTGCGACGCTTCTGCTCCGACATGATGTGATTGAGCCGCTTCTGAGGCGTCGACAAGAGGGGCTTTGCTCTGACAGTCTGGCGTGGCTCCGATATGCTTTTACGCCTCGTGGAGCGTGTCCGAGAAGTGCTTTCCGGGGGTGTCGGAGGTAGCAACAGATCGTCGTCGTAGTCCAGAGACGTTTCTGGTTTGGTGGATGTGCTGGGTGATGGCACAGTGGGAGCGGCGGGCGGAGATAGCGAGGGGGGTTGCGGGGGGAGGATTGGAATGTGGGGAGGATTGGAGAGGTCGTTAAAGGTAGGATCGGATTCAAAGTCCCAATTAAAGTTATCTAGGAAGCCGAGGAGGTCGGTGGTCTCTGATGGAGAGAAGAGGTCTGCGGATGAGGGCAAGGGTGCTGATGGTGGGGGGAAGAAGGTGGAGAGGGCAGGGTCGAACGCATACTCGAAATCTGCGAATGGGACGGGGGGTCGAGGCGAGGGCGGCAAAGACATGGTCAAAGGGAGAGATGACGACCGGGCAGATACGCAGCCGGATAACCGGTGGGCAGGATTCGGCGAGCTCGGCGGGGACGGCGGGGACGTTGCACGGAATGTGCCGAGATAGCAAATATAGACAAATAAATAATACTAAAAGAGGATACTGCTCCGATGGATGACTTATATAACCCTCTCGCCCGAGTAACATCGGACCCGCCCCGCTCCGCAACTCCCATGTCGGCTCTCAGTGAGGCATCTACACCGGCTCAGGACGCGGCGTCGGCCATTGATGCACAGCAACTTCATCAGCTCCAACAACACGCCACCGATGTCCAGCAACAACAAAATAACAACGGCACGTCCCCGGAAGGCACAACCCGTAAAGGTTAGCTTACCCGTAGCTATATTGTAACCCAGTCAGAAAGTATTTCCAGCAAAAGCACCCTCTGTCAGACGCGCGTGCACTGCATGTCATACAGGGAAGACAAGGTGTAGTGAGGTCCTCCCATGTCAGGTGGGTCTGCGGCCCTCTGCAGTAGTGTTCCTCTGAGCGTCTGCATCACCCTCAGAGCTGCCTCAAAAGGGGTATCGGCGCAACCTGTACCTACCCTGACCCCGAGACCGATCATACCAATCAGTCTCACCAGAGTAAGTATTTTCACCCGATATTATCGTGACATGCCCGCTTACACGCCTTAAGCGCCGGGTATCTCCTCGTTTGCCCAAGCTCCCATTGGTTATGTCCATGGAGCCCCAACATTAACTCAACATCAGTACTACGATTACAACGGTACATTTACTGGCGCATCATCTTCAACCTTTCGCCCAAGCAAACGGCCGCGCAACCTTACCGAGGAAGAAGCTGCTGCCATCACCAGAAATTTCAGTCGCGGTGACTTTTTTGTTGGCTCCAGTGCACCCGTTCGGATCGATCCAAGACTACCTGTCAGACTTACCCTGGGGGAGGGAGACCATGTCCATTTCAGTATTACCGAGTCCTTATCTTAGCATGTCGTCGCGCATCTTAGCTGTATCTTGTTTAGTCCCCGGCTTCGTTCCACATGATCTCGTGTACAGTACGCATTTGGTTGGCACAGGAATAGACGCCCTTGGATTCGGCCGGATATTGAGCCCGATTTGGAAACAATCACACTCGGGCTGATCTGATCTGATCACAGCTGCGCACAATGCACTTTGCAATCATGTGCCGGTCTCAGACTAATACTACTATTCTTACAAACAGGTACACCCCACGCTCTCTCACTCCCAATGCTACCCTCACCACTAATGTTTTCTTTCTCAGCGCAGGCCGCTCTCCTTACTTCCGTCCTTATTTTCGCTGCTCCTCAGTCCTGCTTTGTCAATGCTTCTCCGTCAGAGTCACCTGCCCGTCGTGCCACGACCTGCAACGGGAGCGCGGATCTTTGCAACCGCTCTTTTGGGAACGTTACTTTCGTCGGTACTCATGATTCATACGCAGTCGGGGTCAACAATCGTAAGTTCTCTGCCGGTGAGCCCTTCCAGGCTGACCACGATGTTGCAGTGGCTACGAATCAAGACTACAATAGTGCGCAGTAGGTCACGGACACGGGCAGATTACTGACATACTCCAAATCAGTTACCCAGCAATTGAACGATGGAATTCGCATGTTACAGGTGCAGGCACATAACCTGACTGGCGTCATACAACTTTGCCACACTTCCTGCGTGCGTGTGTCTTGCCATCCGCTTTTACCATCTCTTACTCTTTATCTAGTCTCTCTACAATGGAGGTCCTCTCTCCACATATCTTGCAACAGGTCAGTCGTCATAATGAAACTGAAATTTCCGGGTATTTAAACTGGCATACAGTGAAGACGTGGTTGGATGCTAACCCTAACGAAGGTGAGACAGTACCAGAGTCGTGTTATTTTCTTATTCATATCAATTCAGTTCTATCCCTTCTGATTGTCAACTCTGATGATTTCCCTCCCACCGCATACGATACCGTGTTCAAGGGTGCTGGATTGGATACCTTGTCATATGCACCTCCTTCAGCGTCGATACCCGCCACTCAATGGCCTACGCTGGGGAGTCTCATCGACTCTGGAAAGCGTCTCATCACTTTCATGGATGCGTCAGCGGACTTCAATAGTGTTCCGTATATAATTGATGGTGCGTACTCGACCCATTCGTGTCCTGACAATGTTCCGATGATTGTGTCCTCCCAGAATTTACCAACGTCTGGGAATCACCTTATGACGTTACAACTACCTTTGACTGCAGCGTTAATCGCACACAAGGCGATTCATCGACCCAAATGTACCTCATCAACCACTTCCTCGACACATTGGTTCTTGGGCAACCTGTTCCCGATCCCAGCCAGGCTAATCAAACCAATGCGGTATCTGGGCAGAACTCACTCGGCCAACAGGTCAGCCTTTGTGTCGGTGAATATGGTCGAAACCCAAACTTTATGCTCGTTGATGTGAGCCATGATGCATATTACTATCTCAGTTCAATGCTTACTTGCCATCGGAACCCAGTTTTACGAATATGGTGGTGGTTCTGTGTTCCAGGTAGCTGCCACTGCTAATGGGGTCACATACTCACCTACGACCCCCATTGCGACCCCCATTTCGCAAACTAGCTCGTCGGCTACGGGATCTTCGTCGAAGAACGCAGTGCCCACAACTGCGCAGTGGACCGCAGCGTCGGTGTTAGTTACAAGCTTTCTATGCGGCGCTCTTTATGCGCTTTAGTGACCGAGTCTAGTGCTCATCTTAATCCGAGTTATCATGGACATAGGACACACTCACTTCTGTTATTTAGTTTACCACAGGATCTTCTCGTCTCATTTAAAGGACTCTAAAGACGACGCTACACTACCGTTTTCTTTCTACCCTCCACTTATACACGCGTGGTTTGTAAACGGATGGATCGGACCTTTGTTTATGTGGACTGTAGTCTTCGTCCTCGGAACTATTCTTGTCCTCCTCTTTGACAAGCTCAGCTCCTTGAATCTTCTTTCGTCCACCTTTACCGACTAGTAAACGTTGCATCTCTAATTCACGAAGTGCATACGATAGTTGGGTATCTCGAACGAGTCGTGCAGCAAGTTCTTTAAGAAGGTGCTTGCGGTGTTTCTGTCCGACGGCAGTGGAAGGATGACGCGAAAGAGAAACTAAGATGTGTGCACGCACAACATTTACCAGGTCTCGCTCTTCTTCCGCAGCGCTGTCGACGCCGTCAACGATGGATTGTTTCTTTTGTCGCCGCCTCGATTTCACGGAATCTTGAATTTTCCAACCGAGCTCAGATCCGCCGGACGATCCTGTCGAAGCAATATTGCTCGCAGCCTTGTCAACAAGAGTGCTTTGCTCGAGGTATTGTTGAGCTTGAAACAACGATCAGTACACGGGATGACAAAGGAAGAGCAGTCTCACCTTCTGCAGCGTCTTCTGCAAAAACGATGTGCTTGGGAGACGCACGGCTTTGCTTTCGTTTTCGCGTGGCATGCGGCGGAATCACGCCCGCTGCGCGCAGGGTCTCTAGTTCAACGTCCGCAAGTGGTTCATCGTCTTCCGAGTCCTCGACTGTGTGACCGGACGAGACAAGGTTAGCCAGATCCGTGAGCTGTCGTTTGATCTTGTCGATTTTCTATGGCGAGTGAATCATTGACCACGGCGAGAGAACGGACGAACGGACCTTGAGTCCTACGGCCTTGATAGTCCGGATGTAACCTTCATCTTGGGTTTTGAGTAACTTGACCATGTCCATGGGCATGGAAGTGTTTCCCCTATCCTTTACATGGACGCCCCCCACGGTCCTCTCGTTTTTCATGGCAAAGTAGAACTCATCCTTGTTCCTGCTTGCGGCCTTTTGCCTGAGGCGGTTGAGGCGGTCCTGCTTTGAGTGGTAGTCCCGTGCACGGAGAACATAGTCCTTGTGCTTTTCGAGGATGCCATACTTTGCACGATGGGCGAGCTGGGAG
>JBBPRX010000690.1:0-12598 GCA_038093195.1 Boletus fagicola | reverse complement strand
AAGGGCTCATTGTCAAGGTGGGGGTTAGGGCTATCAATGACCCAGCAAGGGTTAGGGTTATTGACTTTTGGTTCTCTTGCAACTATCAAATTCTTCCAAAACAGCCCAACAATGGGACACTTTTTTGAGCCACTGTATATACAAACTCCGGTGTGTTCTCGCTCGAGACACAACTCCTGACCTCCAGACTTGTACCTTACATAGTTTCTCCTCATCCTCTTTCTCTCATAAAACACTATTGTTCTCTTCCTTATAGTTAGTTCTGCTCTCAGTATCTCTCTGATCCTGTGCTCACTTAGGAGCACAGCTCCAGCAACCTCAGCATTCCAGAGATACTTACAAACCTTTATGACCTCCATTACTAATCTCCATCCTCCATTGTACATACTGTAAACCTCTGTACTCCTCTGTATTTCCCTCAGTTCAAATATCAACCAAGATAAACTTCTTTCTCCATCTGAGCCTTGACGGCTCTACTCTGATCCCTCCCTCGACTTAGTGTTCTTGACGCTTGAAGTCCTTAACTCCGACCTCCTCTGAAATCCAGGACACCTAGACATTGACAAGGGCACACCACATACAGTGAAGCCAAAGTCCTATCCAACCCAAAGTAACTCCGCTCCTTCGTAGTTCCCTCCGGAGTTTACCTGGTCTTGACAGTATATTCGAACTCTACTTGTCATAAGTCTTTAACCCTCCATGGCCACGCATACTACCAGATCTCGCACTCACACCTTAGGCACGAATTGCCCCCCATCCCCATGATACAACCCACTAAGCTTCTTCAGAAGTAGTCAACAAGGTCCAGAACTTGTTGATCAATTCCACAGATTCTCCACCAGACACACACCCACATCCATCTCTCAAGGGCGTCCTCCCCCAGAGTCCCCTACTCCTGGAGGCTGCATCATTGAGCTTAATGAAGAAGAAGAAGACACCAAGGCCTCTTCTCACAGTAGCTGACAATCAACTCAAAGGGCATCCTCCTTCCAAACTCCAAATGCTGGTGATGCTCCAGGAGCTCCAGGCTTCCCAGGAGACGACCCCGATAGTAATCTGGATGACAATGGTGATGATCCCAATTTCCATGTAAACAACAAACCGGATGAAGAGACTGATGATGAATACATCCCATGAAACACTCTCACCCTGCTCACCAACACCATCAATGGTCTCACTCACTCCACTTGCTGTCCCCCCTCCGACTCTACCCCCCGTACCAAAGTCCAAGAACCGGACCAGTTTGATGGAATAGACCCCTGCAAACTCCGTGTCTTCTTGGTACAATGTGAACTCAATTTCCAAGATCACCCTAGAGCATTTAGCTCCAACCGTGCCAAGACCTTTGCACAGTCATACCTCAAGGGCATGGCTCTGGAATGGTTCGAACTGGACCTCCTCCAGATGGAAGATCCAAACCAATGTCCATTCTGGATGGACAACTACAAGGAGTTCATCCTGGAACTCCAGGTGAATTTTGGTCCACACAACCCCGTCAGAGATGCAGAGCACCAGCTCAATCACTTGTCCATGAAAGAGGAACAACACATCAAAAAGTATGTGGTTGAGTTTAATAGGGTTGCTTCACAAGTCCACAGATATGGAGAAGGTGCCCTCCAGCACCATTTCTACAACAGTCTGCCGGACCACATCAAGGACAAAATATCTCGCATTGGAAAACCCCCGACACTCTCCGAGCTTCGTCACCTTGCTCAGGCAATCGACGCACGCTACTGGGAGCACAAGTCCAAGATTAGCCATCAGACGAAGACTCCTTCTGCCCAACCCTCTTCATCTAAACCCTCTGAGAAATCATCCACCTCTGCATCTACCTCCACTCATCCCTCCACTTAGACCAAGGAGTCTAAGGACTCCAAAGGCAAAAGTGCTACTACCTCTCCGAAACCAGACCTGTCATCTAAATTAGGGAAAGACAGCAAGCTCACCTCAAAAGAGCAAAAACACCACTTCAATAACAAACTATGTATGTTCTGTGGTTTTGCTGGCCACATGGCAAAGGACTGCCCAAAGTCTACCTCCTGGGCAGCTAAGGGTTGTGCAGCTACGACCACAACTCCAGAAACTAAACCAGAGGTCTCCACCTTGGAGGCCAAAAAATAGTGTGCAACCTCTCTGACTCCGCACAGACAGAAGGTTGCGTTGAACCCACCCGTGCACCTAAGGAGATCTGTCTTAACACATCCACTCTTTCAGACCCTAAGTTGCTTATGCCCTCAGTCACTTTAGTCTCTTATCCAATTTCTCCATTCCCCACACTTGTAGACTCTGGTTCCTCCAACTGTTTTATCAATACAACATTCGTTAATAAAAATGTACTTTCCACCTACCTCATGCCTCTGCTCCAACTCTGACTCTTCAATGGAACATCCAATAACACTATCACCCAAGCCATTAACCTCTCCATCCATTTCCCAACCGGTGACATCACTCCAACGACATTCTATGTCACTCTGCTGGATTCTACCTGTTCCCTTGTTCTAGGACACAACTGGCTCACCCACCACAATTTGTTGATTGATTGGGTTTCAAGCAGTATATCATTCCATACACCTGAACAGCGTCTGCCAGCACCTCCAAGCACTCCTCCAAAGCCTGCAGAATCACTTCCTCCGGCTGAACCCACCCCTGATCCACCGCGCTTTTCAGATCACAAGGCTCTGTACAGTTTAGCCTGCAGCTCTGCCCCCAGGAGTGTGATCTCTGCTCCACCTCCATCACCCCTCCTGAATAGGTCAATCTCTCCAGAGTCCCTCCAGAGTATCATGATTTCTCTGACATGTTTAGCAAGAGCAAGGCTTCCACCCTTGCTCTGCATCGTGAACATGACCTGAAGATCAACCTGGAGGATGGAGCATCCCCTCCATTGGGCACTACCTATTCCCTTTTCCCATCCAAACTCGGCTCTCTCTGTGCCTTCCTCAATGAGCATCTAGCAATGGGGTTCATTCGTTCCTCCTCCTCCACTCAAGCTGCTCCAGTCCTTTTCGTCCGCAAGAAGGATGGCTTCCTCTGTCTCTGCATCAACTTCCGAGGACTTAACAAGATCACAAAGAAAGACCACTACCCCCTTTCCTGCATCTCCGACCTCCTAGACACTCTGAGCCATGCCAAGATACACACCAAAATCAACCTCTGGCACGCTTATCACCTAGTCTGCATCGCTGAGGGAGATGAATGGAAGACGTCCTTTCAGACACGCTATGGCTCATATGAGTGGCTGGTCATGCCTTTCGGCCTCACAAATGCCCCTGTGGCATTCCAGTGGTTTGTTAACACTGTCTTCACTGATCTCCTCGATGTTTGCGTTATAGTCTACCTAGACAATATTTTAATCTATTCTGAGGACAAGGCTTCCCACAAGGAACATGCCCAGGAGGTCCTCCACAGACTCTGCAAACACAATCTCTATGCCAAACCCGAGAAATGTAAATGGTCCACAGACTCCACTGAGTACCTCGGCTACAACATCTCTCCCTCCAGTCTCTCTATGTCTTCAGACAAGGTGCAGACTGTGCAGGAGGGGCTGGAGCCTTGGAAGGTCAAGGACATCCAGTCCTTCCTCGGTTTCACAAACTTTTACTGTTGCTTCATAGCAAACTACTCCGATATTGTCATTCCTTTGACTTGCCTTACTCCTAAAGGCACTCTGTGGAATTTCTCCGACAACTGTCACTCTGCCTTCCAGAAACTGAAGGAGGCCTTCACTACAGCTCCAATCCTTACTCACTGGGCTCCGGATGCTCGGATGATAATAGAAACTGACACCTCAGACTACACCATTGCTGATATTCTTTCCATCCATTGCCTGGATGATGAAATCCAGCCAGTCACTTTCTTCTCTCGGACCCTCACCGCTCCAGAACTCAATTATGACACCCACGATAAGGAGCTCCTCGCCATTCACAAGTCCTTCCGGACTTGGCGCCACTACCTTGAAGGCTCCAGCACTCTGATCGATGTTGTCACCGACCACAAGAACCTCAAGTATTTTGTGACCATGAAACTCCTGACTTGCCGGCAAGCCCAGTGGTCAGAGTTCCTCTTCCAATTCCACATGATTATCATTTCCACCCCAGACACCTTGGTGCAAAGCCTGATGCCCTCACTAGATGTTGGGACATCTACCTCAAAGAGGGGGATAAGGACTATGCTCACATCAACCCCCACAACTTCTGTCCAGTATTCACCCAGGAGCAACTCGCTTCGTCCCTACAAGCAACTTACTGTATCTCGTGGCCCCAGTACTCCAGGCTAGCACCTTGTTCGACATTGAGCAACTCCACAGTGATATACTCTCCACACTCCCCTCTGACCCACTGGCTGAACTCCACATGTCTGACACCCCCGCCTCTCGCTGGTCTGTTGACAATGACGGATTCCTCTGTCTTGAAAACCACATCTACATTCCCGATGCTAATGACCTCTGACTCCATGTACTCCGGTACAAACACGACCATCCCCTCTCCAGACATTTCGGCCAGAACCGGACACTGGAACTCATCCGTTGAGAATACACCTGGCAAGGAATTAGGACCTTTGTAAAGGAATATGTTTCCTCTTGTATATCCTGTGCCTGAATGAAGGTTCCAAGACACCGGCCTTATGGGTTGTTGAAACAACTCCCCATCCCCGAGAAATCATGGAACTCCATCTCCATGGATTTCATCAAACAACTTCCTGCATCCTCCGGATTTACAGCTATACTCATTGTCATGGATCATCTATCCAAACAATGTATTCTCATTCCGACACACGACACAATTACATCTCCGGAATTAGCAAAACTATTCCTACTCCATGTCTTCTCTAAGCATGGAGTTCCTTCCCACATCACCTCCAATAGAGGTTCGGAATTCGTGTCCCATTTCTTCCACTCACTAGGGAAAGCCTTGAACATCTGCCTCCATTTCACCTCCGGTTATCACCCCGAAGGAGATGGTCAGACAGAACATATGAACCAGACACTTGAACAATACCTCCAAGTCTACTGTAATTACCAGCAAGACAACTGGTCTGAACTCCTACCCCTAGTGGAGTTTGTGTACAACAACTCTCCAAGCACTACCACTGGTGTTTCACCGTTCTTCGCCAATAAAGGTTACCATCCCAACATTGCAGTACATCCTGAGTGTGATCTTACCTCTGAAAGGGCACAAGAATATTCCATCAACCTTGACTCCCTCCATCAATTCCTCTGTGAGGAGATGTCTGCCACCCAAGAGCAATACCAAGGACCCATGGATGCTAGACGAACTCTGGCTCCGGACTTTAAAGTCAGAGATCAGGTTTTTGTCAAAGCAAAGTACTTCTGCTCTACTAGACCCTCTAAGAAACTCTCCAAGAAGAATTTAGGGCCCTATAGTATCATCACTCAGGCAGGTTCTCACTCCTTCTCACTCCATCTTCCAGACTCTATGAAATTGGTTCACCCTGTTTTCCACATCTCTCAGATAGAACCCGCAGTACCCAACACTATTCCAAACAGGGTACAACCTCCTCCACCTCCAATCGAAGTAGATGGAGAACCGGAGTTTGAGATCTCCAAAATTCTCAACTCCAAGATTGATTGATGAAGAAGGAACTGCAAATTACTCTACCTTGTACGATGGTCCAGCTATAAAGGTACTGACAACGAGACTTTGTGGTTACTGGCCACTGAACTCGGCCACACCTCTGAACTTGTCAGTCATTTCCATCTCCGGTATCCGGCCAAACCTGGACCTCACTCCAAATCATGATGAGACAAGTTTTACATTTTGCAAAAGAGAAACACTACTACTCTACACTTCTTCATCATCGCTCTCATCCTCTCCACTTCCATCCCCACTCTCCTTTCCCTCCAACCTCTCTGCCATCTCTGCCTCTTCCCTCATCTCCTCCAACTCCCCTTCACTTACCTCCACATCCTCATCCTCATTGGACTCCTCCTCCTCTGAACTTCACCCAAGTACCTCCTCCGCCTTTAGCCCCACCAGGTGCTCCAACAACCCGTTCTGGTTGTCGAGTCACCTGAAGAGCCCCGCCATCAGGGCACGGAGTTCTTTGGTGACCTGCTGGGAGGCCTGGGTGACTGCCAAGCTCTCAGCACTCTCCTTGCACTGCTCTGGGTCCTTCGACCCGCTTGCCTCTCCCTCCATTCTTGCTCACTTCTTCTGCCCCCACAGCAACTCCTGCTCTGGTGCCCTCTTCCTCCATCGCTCCGCTTTCTCCATACTGGGCTGCTTGCACTTACTCTTCACCTCAATACAAGGCAGGCATGAGGTTGACTTACCAGGCCTGAGCTTGCACTCGAAGCCACAGTCCGTGCACAGTGCACACTTTGCCAGCTCTCTCGCCCTCTCCTTCCCTTTTCCTTTGGTGGCACTCTGCTCCACCTGGACTTGCTTGGACTAGGACAGTCAGCAACATTACATACAGTATGAACCCATTAGCAACTCACCCTCTTCTTGGCCTCCTCCGCCGCCGCCTTGCACACCTCCTCTACCTTCCTCCTCTCTTCCTCCGCCCTCCACTCCTTGACTCTTCGTCACTGCTCAGCGAACTTCGCGGTGCACTGGTCGTCATCATTGTGGGCGCACTCTGCCAGACATTCATTGGACCAGGACTTGATGTCATTGTTGATGTCGGACATGGTGGTTAGTATGAGGAAGATCAGACACAGCACCATTGGACTTTATACAGCTCCAAGTGGGCACCCACACAAAATTCCAATTCTGACTTTTCCCACTCCACATTATTCCTCATATAGGCCTTCAGGGGTTCAGGCCTAAGGGGGGGGTACTGTCATATCCCATATAATCAGTTGAGTACAACTCCGATCCTCCGGACTCATTCCACTCCCATACATATGAACTCCAGTGCATTCTTGCTCGAGACACAACTCCTGACCTCCAGACTTGTACCTTAGTGTCTCTCCATCCTCTTTCTCTCATAAAACACTATTGTTCTCTTCCTTATAGTTAGTTCCGCTCTCAGTACCTCTCTGATCCTATGCTCACTTAGGAGCACAGCTCCAGCAACCTCAGCATTCCAGAGATACTTACAAACCTTTATGACCTCCGTTACTAATCTCCATCCTCCGTTGTATATAAACCTCCATACTCCTCTGTATTTCCCTCAGTTCAAATATCAACCAAGATAAATTCCTTTCTCCATCTGAGCCTTGACAGCTCTACTCTGATCCCTTCCTTGACTTAGCATCCTTGATGCTTGAAGTCCTTAACTCCGACCTCCTCCAAAATCCAGGACACCTAGACTTTGACAAGGGCACACCACATACAGTGAAGCCAAAGTCCCATCCAACCCAAAGTAACTCCACTCCTTCAGAGTTCCCTCCGGAGTTTACCCGGTCTTGACACATATCACATATGAATCATCCCAAACATTCTAGTATTATGATGTCATACATATGTAACTTAGTCATACCATGAGGATATTGGTATGTATATAAGTAGTTGTACTTGCCCATGTATTTTCCCCACCTTTGGAATAGTTATTTATCCACAAGATTGTAGCTCCCTTGAGTTGCCCTTGTGCAAGCTCTGACAGTGTGCTTGTAGTGTACAATAGTGGCGGCTACATTTGTGCATGCTCCTTGCTGAGCATATAGTATTGGACACCCTGAGAAAGAGTTTCGAACAGGCTTGGTTCCAGTCCTGTGGTCACTCCTACTGAGATGTCAACCGAGTGGCGAGCTTGCCATACACTGTTGTCTCCCTTCACTGGATTCAACCTGAAAAGTCTCAACACATGCTTGTCCACTCCAGTCATATGGAACCGAGTGCCATCGGGATATCCAAAATGTACACTGCACCAATCCATCTTAACATGAAAATAATGATCTTCTGGTTGTTTTGCAAAAAAAAAAAAAGAAAAGAAAAGCCCGACTTACGGAATGTATGAAATGACGATCAACCCGTTGTCATCAGAAAAATAAGGGAATATATTTCCAGTGTTTGCTGCCTCAAGCATGAGGTCATTTTTCAGCATAAAGCAACCATAGATGTAATCTGGCTCTCGGCACTGTATGAGCGCATCTCTAAGAGCAGTTGCAATCCCAGCCATGTCCATGGGAACACTAGTAGTCACCTGACGGATTCAGCACCGTTAATCAATCCATTTAACGGAGAGGTTGTAGGTGGAATACACGCACATCATGTAGGAAACAGCTTACCGCGTTCTGGTCGAGGAAGGAGGTAGTTACGTCACGACACTGAAAACAGGTGAATACGCGCAACATCAAGTTAATGGATTGATTTACGCTGATCATGTTTGTGACCTTCTGCAGTGGAGTGCTCCTATTATAATTCAATATGGCGACGAGATAAGCAATGAGACAATCCTGTTTCGACAAGGACTGGCCGTCCTGTCTCTTCGACGAGACTGCCGAGCGAAGCTCCCAAAGATCATGATTGTCAATCCGCCACTTCACATACCCGAAGTTTCTCCGCGACTCAAGATATTCAGCATGTGCAATTCTGCTCATTTGGTGACTCGCATGGAAATAGGGCACGCGGGGCCAAAACTCAGTCGCGACAGAGCGAGAGGGTGTAGGAAAATGGTATTTCTGGAAAGTTGGATATGCGAATTCCTGGGACAGGCCTTGATAAACTTGGGAGAGCGTATGCAGGCAACGAAGCATTATGGTACCATCACCTAGTGTTGCATGATCAGATACATGCGAACATGATTCGGAACAGGGACGAACCGAGTGAGTGATACCAAGAGGCACCAATACACGTTTCATGATCGAAGAAGGTCAATTTGAAACGAAGAAGGGGGGCACTTCCATTGACAACATTAGCATTGTCAGGCTGATGGCTTAGAAATGGGGATAGATCATCCTGGACGACCCAACCGCCATCCAGGAATGAGTCGGAGCTCGTATTGAGCTTGTAATCAATGTCCAGAGGAATAGCGGTATTTGTAAGTTCAACCTAAGAGAGGTAAGATAGGGGTCTATCTGGTTCATACAGTTTGACCTACGAACCAACGCCCATCAAGCATCGAAGCTGCCCTGCAGCATGTGGACATAGTTGCAGGGCTCTGGAGAGAGCGTCTTCAAACCTCGGCACATCAAGCTCTGCCGGAATGACTAGAATAGCGTGTTCCTGAACCTCACATGAGCAACGGGACGATCATCAAAAGAACGACATACATAGTGCAGAAGGAGATCATAGCCAGGTAATTCGACATGCACATGGTTTGCAAGGACAGTCGGCAGTCTCGGGGACACAAGGTGTTGAATGGAAGACATGGCTGAGTACAGACTGAAGCAAGGTATTTTCTCGTTTGGTGGACATATCGTACCCCGCAAGTACCCTTTGTAAAGATTTCTGGTCAACACGAAGCTTACCAGAAGTGGCTTGCGGTTCCGCAAAGCCACGGTGCTGTCACTGATGCGGCGGCAACCGATGGCCCCACAGGTCACAGCGAACCGCGTGGGGAGCGAGAAGGCGAGCCAGCCTGAGGTCACTGCACGGCTGCAATCTCGATCTAGATCCCGATCCGTGCACACGCGTGCACACATAAAGAGATACACGACAAGGGTTACCTACCGTCGTCGTCGCGGTGACCAGCGACATCATGTTGAGTTGGGAGTAGGAGTGGGGTGGGGGTCGGGTTTTACTTTTAAACGAACGAGTGAGTGGGAAAAGCTGGAAGGGTGTGTGCAAATCTGTCCCTCGGCATGCTACCTGTATGTGACGGAGTATTCCCGATCAAATCACAGGACGAAGAGTCTGAGGGTGGATTATGACACAGATTGTTGAAGTAGGGGTCAAGCACATGGAACATGGCAACGGTGAGGCTTATAAGTTATAAATAAGCTCTCCAAAGGTTTCGGCTTGACCGCTACCCCGACGCCGTCCTTCCGAGGCCGTTCAGGTGAACTACCCACTTTAGCTATTGAATGGAGTGCCAGGCCATAGCAGCGACCGTCAAAGGTGTGCTCCAGAGCAGTGACCCAACGAAAGGATGGTGATTTAGATTCGGGTGAATGTGGGTAGGGAGAAGGAGGTTTCTTATCGGCGCGAGCCATCAGTGATCTGTGATGAGGTGTGATCCTACGGACCAACCAGGTCACTAGGACCCTTTCGATGAACGGCTCCTGAATGCGGCGACGGGGATTCAGAATCAGAGTGATGTATCCAGTACGGCAATTGATAGGAAAACGGGAAACGTCGGTCGACATTACCCAGCTAGAGAACCCCAGGGAGTAAGTACATACCGAGAACAACGGTGAGTTCGTGACACTGTGAGTGCCAACATTGCCGCTGTTCTGACGCCGACACTGTAGATAGCGTCTCGGATTGAACCCCCTCGGATCCGGTTGTGAGTTGGTCAGGTCGTCCGCTTGCAGCGTGTGAAACACCAGCCATGGCAGTTTACCGCATTACACCACCTCTCCGGGACACGTCCTCGCGGACAACACAATCTCTTTACAGTCTAATAAATTTTTAAAAGTTTCTTGCCTCGCGTTGCATATTGTCCAGAATTCTCTACGAGCCTGCCGCCTCTGGCTAGGCGGGCTGGACCTGCCAGACTCCAGTGGACGATGAGGTGGTTTGAATAACTTCGAGGGCGTGGTGGCAGGCAGCTGGGCAGCGACTCGGGTCTCTCCCGCTGGTAACGGTGATTCTACTGGGTCAGTCTTTCCATGGCTTCCTCGAAACGGATCAGTGAATGGTGACGGCATACTTAAGTCGTAGTTGCAAGTGTTGTTTCCCTGGTGGTGTCATCTATACCCTTCTTGATTATTCATTGTTACTACCTGGAATTGGGAGAGGGAGGTCAGAAACGTGAACTTGAGCACGGTACGTTTCGTTCGGATACTCGTTTAGGTCAGTCAACCAATTCCCGTCGTCTTCTGTGTGGATCCATTAGCTTCCTTCTGCCCACCAAGGTCGAGATGATGTCCATGATTGGATTGTCTACAACTCATGCAGTATTCATCTCCGCCTTGGTCACATTTGCGACCACCTCTCCATAAATTGCTGCGCCGTGAATGTGACCAATATCGCTAGGGCCTGATCACCTTTCGTTCACTCAGGTCCCGATGAGAGTAGAATGCTTGAGCCTGGGGACGTGCTGTGTACTAAAGGTATAGCTGATTTTTTTAGCTCGTCTAGTTCGGCCATGTCATCAACCGAGTGTGGTGCTTTTCCATCAACTGAACGGTGTGCACACTTCCTTTCAAATGAACACGGCCCCAGCTTGATATTAACCTGGCATATTTAGGTGGTATCCATTCCCCTCATTATTGTCACTCAATAATCAATTTCTTCTTGAACATCCCGCGGAGGAGTTGCATGTGAGCGGGCCACGACATTATCTTCTTTGCTTGGCGCTATCGAGCCCGTAGTGTGGCGAGGAATTTCACTGAAAACCAAAGTGTATAAAGCCCTCTGACTCGACAGAATGTTTGAATCTCACCAACATCCTCCCTCCAACGCAACCCGCGTGTAGCATTCCATTCCGACAAACTGATATGCTCGTCCGTCTCTCGTCCATCGTGTTCCCAGCTATTTTCCTCGTTGCTGCTGTCCGCGCTTTCCCCGGTCACAACGCTCGTGGGGGCCACGACAATAAATGTAAGACAGGCCCCATACAGTGTTGCAACAACGTCATGTCTGTAAGACCTTTTTTACTCCCTCGTAACCACCTCCATCGCAACGCCTAACTGATCACCGCGTGCTTTTACTCCTATTTACAGAGCTCTTCGCCCTCGGCGCGCGATCTCCTCGGCTCCTTAGGTATATCCCCCGATTCTGTCTACGGATTGGTCGGCATAGACTGTTCTCCCATCACAACCCTTGGTGCTAGATCAGGCACTGGGTGCAAGCAGCAGCCCATCTGTTGCACCAAGAATGCAGACGTGAGTGTCACACAAATGTACTCGTCGTTCCCGTTTGATTGACACCCCCAATGATCCGACGTTGCTTTTGTCAACGCGCAGCACGGACTGGTCAACTTGGATTGTTCTCCTGCCAATGTTGACTTTTGAGTCGAAGGTATGGGAAAAAACGCACACCGCGTATGTGGCAAAACATGGATGTGTACGGCTTTTTGTATAAGGCGGAAACGAGTTGACGCGCAAAATGGACAATCATAGCACAAAAAAAAATTCACACATACATCCAAAGCTGATTGATACATCCATGCGTCATTGATGTCTGTCTGGTAAATAGAGTCCACTGTTCACGCGTCACAGTACTTATCTCCAGCACATCCCGCACGTACGTCCCTCGAGGAGGTGAAGCTTGCGCATTTAAAAGACAATCTCCCCGTCTACAGTGACGCGTTCGTATTCCTGAAATAACTTGCGGCTGAGCAGCAGTACACTGAATGGCTGTTGGAGGCGAACGACCAGATTCAGTGCACGGGTATACTAATCGTCGACCGTCCTGGTGGACGAGTGACTCTACTCGGCATCGGAGTCACTACTATTTGATCTAGTATCCTCTTAAGGGAACCAGCCCCACGGATAAGCCTGGTGACTGACCCAAAAGACCGCAGATCCATGCATGCACGAGTCGATGCTGGTTTGAGGGACGAAATTTCCCCCAAATAGACTAGT
>JBBPRX010000689.1:0-12601 GCA_038093195.1 Boletus fagicola | reverse complement strand
TAACATGGCATTGCGGACTGGTGACACGTTGGGCTTGTCGATGGGAGGTGCTCTCCCATGGTCACTTCGTTACTCTCGACCCCCAGAACCGACCCTTATACCACCAGTATTTGCGGATCTGCAAGCTCTGATGGGTTACGAATTCCATCGTGGCGAGTTACTCGTTGAGGCGATCACACATCCATCATTTACTACGTCGGCGGGATCATCATATCAGCGTCTGGAGTTTCTCGGTGATGGTAAGGTTGACCTTGCCGGAACAGCCCGTTTTGATGCTCACTTTGGATTTAGCTGTTATTGATCTAGTCATAATGCGCCATCTTTTCCGAGAGTTCCCTGATGCCACATCTGGTCAACTCTCTGCCGCTCGCTCCCGTGCCGTCTGCGGACCCACTCTCGCATCCATCGCTGTCAACCGTCTTGGGCTACACAAGTATCTGCTCATCAACAATGTCGAGCTTAGCACTGCCATTGCTCGGCACGTGCCTCTCCTCGAGACCCTCACGCCTGAAGATGCCATCCTTAAGGGATGGAAATACGATCCTCCCAAGGCACTGAGTGACGTGCTGGAGAGCCTTGTGGGCGCGGTACTTGTGGACAGTGCATACAATTTCGAGAAGACTGCTTCAGTTGTTGAAGTGGCGATGAGTGATGTGTTGGAAATACTGACCACCAACCTTCCGAGAGATCCGGTGTCAGAATTGATGGTTTGGGCTGCAACAGAAGGCTGTAAGAGGATCGCATTTCAGCAAGTTACCTCATAGCTATCCTTTGACGAGAGCTGACGGTTATTTTCTCTTTCCTTGTAGAAAAAGTCAGAGTAATCCAGAACTCCGACGAAACGATAGCGTTTCAGTCATTGTTCACGATCTCGTCGTCGCGGGTCCTATTACAGCAAGCAATCTTTCATTGTCAAAAGGTCTTGCTGCTGAACGGGCACGTGCTATCTTGGGTGATCCAAACCACGAAATGAACCTTGTCCGATTGTGTGGTTGCCGGAGGGCAGCCGAGGAGCGGATGGGTATATGCTTCGAACCACCAGTTGACCAGACAAGCCAAAAGGCTACGGACGAGACTGAGGAAGGTTTCGCATCCATCGCAAAGCAGAGGCTAGAGGAAGACTATATTCCCCCCGTCGATACCGTAGAAGAAGTGGAGGACGAGCCCGACGATGAAATGGTTTCGACCCGAGTTTAAGACGAGTGCCATCCGTTTTGGAGGTGGGCTATCCAGGATTCTTGGGATGAACTGCTGGCGATCCTTTGCTACATTGCGAATGGTTGTTAGCGGTTGTTTCCACGTTCCTTGCACCTCTTCCTTTTCCATTCTCACCGCGTATTCCCAACTCATCACCGTGCTACGGCATGCACTTTAAGACTTGACCCCCAATTCAAGCATTGAATTTTGCCCCCATGTAGATATCACAAACCGATGTATCGACCTGGATAAAACTGCAACATTTGTCTATGTACACCCTTGCAAATACATGGATCCATTTGTTTACCAGAGTGGCGACTTGTCCGAATGCCAAACAAAGTCAAACAGCTTCACCGTTTCTGCTGCAGCTCCGAACAACACTACATTTGAAGTCGCTCTCATTCTTTAGAACTTATTTGTACTCGCCTGGCGTGATACACGACCATGGGAGACGAGTATCCGTCGTTGTTCCGTATGGTTCAGATGTTTAATATATTCTCGGATACTAACAGAACAATCTAGGCTCGGAACAGATGAGCTTGGTGCAGCTCTATATACCAACCGAAGTAGCTCACGATACAGTTGCTGAGCTTGGAGAGCTTGGGAATGTCCAGTTCAAGGATGTCCGTGTCATAATGATCCTCCTTTGATACCCGTTCACGAACCCTTTTGTTAGCTGAACCCATCCGTCAATCCGTTCCAGCGCTCCTTCGTCGGTGAAATCAGGAGATTCGAGGACATGGCTCGTCGTGTCCGTTTCTTTGTTTCTCAGATTGACAAGGAAAAGGACGTGGTACCGATTCGTCCTCTTTACGACTCTGCACCTCTTATTACTGTGGGACCGAGCGCAGCACACAACATCGACGAGCTCGACGTCATGCTGACAGAGCACGAGACCAGGCTTTCCCAGATGAACGAGAGTTACAAGCTGCTCAGCGAGCGTACCAAAGAGCTCATTGAGGCACGTTATGTCTTGAGGGAGACAGCGGGTTTCTTCGAAAAGGCAAGTCAACTGGATGGTAGCCTGCATTATACTCACTCGTCGTAAAGGCCGAAACGCAGCAGACGGATATCAGGACCTCCTTCGATGATAGTTCAGCCCCCCTTCTCCAACATGATGATCGCGAAAACCAGTATTCGTCGACGGTTCAGTTCGATTTGGAGTACGTTCAATTTTTCTTTGCGTCTTTTTTTTAAAAAAAAAACCCTACTCCAGATTCGTTGCGGGGACGATCGATAGAGCCCGTATCCCAACATTCGAACGCGTGCTTTGGCGTGTGTTGAGGGGCAACCTTTATATGAATCATACTGACATCGCGGAGCCGTTCGTTGATCCTGCGACCGGCACTGAGACACGCAGAAACGTGTTCATTATTTTTGCGCATGGTGACGCATTACTCGCAAAGATTCGCAAGGTCGCCGAATCGATGGGTGCTACTTTGTATCCCATCGACGCTAATGCTGACAAGCGTTCCGACTCGCTTCGTGAGGTTACCGCTCGTCTAGAGGACCTTCAGACTATCCTCTACAACACCGGGGCCAATAGGCGCATCGAGCTCGTGACAATCGGGGAGAATATCGCACGATGGCAAGATGTTGTCCGGAAAGAGAAGGTGATCTATGAGTCGATGAATCTCTTCAACTATGACGTGCGGAGGAAGACTTTGGTAGCCGAAGGATGGTGTCCAACAAGAGATATTGCCAAGATACAAGTTGCCCTTGGACATGCTACGGTATGTGGTTTCCACATCATTGAGTGGCAGTCGGTTAATTCGCTCTCTAGGAGGAATCTGGGACCGGCGTTGTGCCGATCTTGTATGAGCTCCGCACCAACAAGACGCCACCCACTTTCAACAGGACAAACAAATTCACGGAAGGATTCCAGAGCATCATGGACAGTTATGGAATTGCGACCTATCAGGAAGTTAATCCCGGCCTCTTTGCCATCATCACTTTCCCATTTTTGTTCGCCGTGATGTTTGGTGACATCGGTCATGGTTTGATCATCTTATTTGCCGCTCTGTACATGATCATGAATGAGAGGAAGTGGGCTAAGGGGGGTCTCGGAGAGGTAAGTGATCACTTTGAAAAACTGATCTTGACTCACTCCCGCTTCAGATCACAGCGCTATTCTTCTTGTAAGTCACAATGGAGCATCGTGGAGTGGAGTAGGACGTACTAACATGCATCCAGTGGGCGATACATCATTCTTTTGATGGGGCTGTTCTCGGTCTACACTGGCCTTATGTACAATGACATATTCTCCAAGTCCCTTCACATTTGGCACTCTGGATGGGACTTCCCAGAAGGAAACGGGACTGTCCATGGTTTCTCGAATGGAGGCATTTACCCCTTTGGCCTGGATCCAGCCTGGCATGGTGCAGATAACGGTCTGGTGTTCACGAACTCATATAAGATGAAGATGGCGATCATTCTTGGGGTGATCCATGTGTGTACCTCGCTGGTTTCATTGTACAGCTAGGATTGACGCAATTTCAGATGACGTTCGCGTTGTGCTTACAACTCCCCAATCACATCAGGTTCAAGCGTCCGTTGGACATTTACGCCAATTTTATTCCTCAAATGATCTTCCTCCAGTCAATTTTTGGATACCTAGTCATCTGCATCCTTTACAAATGGACAATTGATTGGTCGAGTGCCACAACGGAGCCCCCATCGTTGTTGAATATGCTGATTGCGATGTTCTTATCCCCTGGATCGGTCGACCCACAAAGTCAACTATATCCCGGACAAGGATTCGTACAAGTTGTCCTGCTTCTACTCGCCGTCGTCTGTGTTCCTTGGATGCTATGCATGAAGCCGTATTTCCTCTGGAAGGAGATGCAGAAGATTCAGGGTCAAGGGTATGTGGGGCTTGGCCATCATGATGGTCCCCGCGAGAGCGCCGACGAGGTTCTGGAAATTGAAGAAGAAGGTAATGGACGTGTCATCGTTGAAGAAATGGAAGAAGAACACGTGAGTGACTCGTTCCTCTCTGGGCGTCGTATTGCCGATAGATCTTATCAGGAACAGCACGACTTTGGGGAGGTTGTCATTCATCAGATCATCCATACTATTGAATTCTGCCTCGGCTGCATCTCGCATACAGCTTCCTACCTCCGGTTGTGGGCGCTTTCCTTGGCCCACGCTCAATTATCCGAAGTTTTGTGGAACATGACGTTGGCAGGTGTTCTCGGAATGGAGGGCATCTTTGGGGTCATCGTAATCATGTTCACAGTTGTGATGTGGTTCACGCTGACTGTAGCCATTTTATGTCTCATGGAGGTGTGTGCATCCCGATGAACGTGTGTTAAGCATCTGACCATGAATCGATCTCGCCTAATTTAGGGTCTTTCGGCGTTTTTGCATGCCCTCCGTCTCCACTGGGTCGAGGCAAACAGCAAGCACTACGAAGGACAAGGATACGTATGTGTCGTCCATCTTGATTTCGTCATTGACAACGTGTGACGCACATGCTGATGATCTCCGAACAGGCTTTCACACCGCTGAGCTTCGCGAAGTTGGATGAGAGAGAATAGGGGCACATCGACATGCATGTTTTCTTATCTCATTTCGTGGAGTTGTACCAGACGTTTTTACACAATAAACGAGGCTGTTCCACCTCCCCGCCTTGCACAGCTTGCCTCATTTTTCTCCCTTTTTTTTCAAAGTCCGCATGTGATAGCACTTATAAAATTTACCCGGTGACTTATCGTTTCCTCACATCCCCGCTCTCTTTTTCTTTCCTCTTCTCTCTGCTCATCTGGTCGGTTGTCCTCGGTTGTCGTTACTCATTTACTCATCTCCTTTCAGGCATTATAGATCATAGAGTCCAATAGAGCGTTCATTGTTCAGCCTTGTCTTGCGTCTTGAACATAGAAGAAAATTACGTCTACTTCTCTACCTTTCGTAAGTACGTCCATGCACAGGTGTCATCTTCCCCTTCTCATCCCCCTCAGATTTTAGAAATGCCTGCTGTTACTGCATCTGCTCCCGCTATTCCTTCTCCCGCCTCTCTCAAGGGCGTTGTCGACGGTCAAATCGACGTTGCCACACTCTTCGTCTCGGACAAAGCCTCTCGCGAGGCTGCTGCGAAGGCTCTCGCTTCCGCTGTTCAAAATAACGGTCCTGCTGCCCTCAGCGCAGTCGGTTTCACCGAGGCTGCTCTCAAGGCCCTCTCTGACAAAAAATCACCGGCCGCTCGTGAGGGCGCAGCTGACGCTGTTGTTGCGCTTGCTAAGGCTGGCGCAATCAAGGCCCTCGAGCCCACTTTTGTCGACTCGGGCCTTTATGCTGCCCTTATCGAAGGTTTCGCCGACAAAATGCCTGCCGCCCGCAACGCGGCGGTGGAAGCTGTCAAGGAGTTCGTTGCTACAACGAATCCTTGGGCTACTGCCCTTATCCTTCCTGCTCTTCTCAACCAGATCAAGACGGCCGGAAAATGGCAGATCAAGACCGGTGCTCTGGTTGTCTTGAACCAGCTCGTTATCAGCGCTCCTGTTCAGACCGCTCGCCTCATGCCTGATATTGTCCCCGTCCTCTCTGAGGCCATCTGGGATACCAAGGCCGACGTGAAGAAGGCGGCTCGCGACTCCCTTGAGAAGGCCTGCGCTTTGATCTCCAACAAGGACATTGAACGCTTTATTCCGGCTCTCATAAAGGCTCTGATCAACCCGGTCGAGGAGGTCCCCAATACCATTCAACTCCTCTCGTCCACGACATTCGTTTCCGAGGTAGATTCTGCTACTCTCTCCCTCATGGTTCCTCTGTTGTCTCGTGGTCTCAGTGAGAAGCTCACTGCCACAAAACGCAAGGTTGCAGTGTAAGTTAACAATACGCCTATATGATCGCATCAAAGTTGATCACGTTCATGTTTAGCATCGTGGACAACATGTCGAAATTGGTTGATTCTCCGATCACTGTTCGCCCCTTCCTGCCTAAGCTCCTTCCGGGCCTTATCAAGGTCGAGACCGCGATTGGTGACCCTGAAGCACGTGGAGTCGTTGGCAAGGCAATTGCGACTCTTCGTCAAGTCGGTGAAGTCCCTGAGGGTGATGGAACCGATCTCCCTCCTTTGAAGGTTGCCGAGCCGCCTCAGTTGACCTCGGCCCTGTCTACTGTCTACAGGAAGTTGGGCGCGAGTGCTCCTGAGCCCACGGACGTTACGGTTGTATATGTGTCACGTCTCGCCGCAAATTTGGTGAATGCCAAGAACTTCGATGTTTCGGAGTGGGAATTCCTCGCTCCCTTCCTGTCCTTTGTCGCTCCCTCCCCTGATCCTGTCTCTGTCACGGGAGAGTGGGCTGTTCGTTCAGCATCTTCAGGCGATGACGATGACGATGTCCCCGAAGATGAGGAGGAAGGCGAAGACTTGTGCAACTGCCAATTCTCCCTCGCTTACGGTGCTAAGATCCTTCTCAACACCGCCACCCTCCGTCTCAAACGTGGCCACCGTTATGGTCTTTGCGGAAAGAACGGTACTGGCAAGTCCACCCTCATGCGTGCCATCACGAACGGTCAGGTGGAGGGCTTCCCCTCCCCCGACGAAGTTCGTACCTTCTACGTCGAGCATGATATCGACGGTAGCGAAGCCGACACTTCTGTCCTGCAATTCATTTTGTCCGACAAGCGTATACTTGCTTCTGAAGCAGAGGTCATCGAAACCCTCGCCTCTGTCGGTTTCAATGACGAGCGCCAGAAGCATGCGATCGGTAGCTTATCCGGAGGTTGGAAAATGAAGCTTGCTCTAGCTAGAGCAATGCTTTTCAAGGCCGACATTCTTCTCCTCGACGAGCCTACTAACCACTTGGATGTGGTGAACGTCGCGTGGCTCGAGAATTATCTCGTTTCGCTGAAACACTGCACATCAAGTATGTATTCCCCCATCAGAATTGATATATTTACCAAGTCTGTCTGTAGTCATCGTGTCCCACGACTCCAGTTTCCTTAACAACACCATCACCGATGTGCTTCACCTCAACCGCTTCAAGGTTCGGAGGTACCGTGGCAATCTCGAGGCCTTTGTGAAACAAGTTCCGGAGGCCAAGTCGTACTACACTCTTGAGGCTGCTGAGGACTACAAGTTCAAGCTCCCCGACCCTCCTCTCCTCGAGGGTGTCAAGACCAAGGAGAAGAGTTTGCTTAAAATGCGCAAGGTTGGCTTCCAGTATCCCTCGCAACCCGTCCAGCAATTGTACGACATCACTCTCCAAGTCTCCCTCTCATCTCGTGTCGCTGTTCTCGGCCCCAACGGTTCTGGAAAGTCGACGTTGGTCAAACTCCTCACTGGGGAGATGGAACCCAACAAGGGTGGTGAAATTTGGAAGCACCCTAACTTGGTGATCGGTTACGTTGCCCAACACGCCTTCCACCACATCGACCACCATCTTGACAAGACGCCCCTCGAGTACATGCTCTGGCGTTACCAGACCGGCGAGGACTTGGAGGAAATGGGCAAGGCTACTCGTCAAATTACCGAGGCCGAGATGCAGAAGATGAAGGATGGCGCTCTTTACATCCACGAGGGGCAAAAGAGACTGATCGACGAGATCATTGCCCGCAAGAAGTTGAAGCAGTCATATGAGTATGAGGTCTCTTTCAAGGGTCTCAGCTCTTCCGAGAACCTCTGGGTCCCCCGTGATGAACTTGTCAAGCGTGGCTTCGAGAAGGTCAGTTTTGTTTCACTTGGTTCGGTATGATCTCAAGGTTTGTCCCTTTCACAGAAAGTCTTGGAGGTCGACACGCGTGAAGCCCAACGCCTCGGTTTGCTTCGCCCTCTCGTCCGTCGTGAGATTGAGAAGCACTTTGCTGACTTCGGCCTGGAGGCTGAGTTCGTGTCTCACAACACTATGCGCGGTCTGTCTGGTGGGCAGAAGGTCAAGATCGTCCTCGGTGCCGCGACATGGCGTCGTCCTCATGTCATCTGTTTGGATGAGCCTACTAGTATGTACACCTGCTGTGAGGCAAAGATCGGTTGCCTAATATTGTTGCAGACTACCTTGACCGTGAGTCGCTGGCCGCCCTGATTGAGGCCTTGAAGGTCTTCGAGGGTGGTGTTCTCATTATAACCCACAACCGAGACTTCTCCGAGTCTATTTGCACTGAGTAAATGCCACTTTGCACTACTCGCATGACATTCTCTAATCGACGTTGTTCAGGGTCTGGGCTATGCGCGATGGTCGTCTTGAGGCGTCCGGCCACAACTGGGTTGAAGGACAAGGATCCGGTGCCCGGATTGACAAGAAGGAGGGAGAAGAGGAGGATCAATATGATGCTATGGGCAACAAGATCGACACCAAGAAGACTAAGAAACTCACTTCTTCTGAGCTTCGCAAGGTTAGGCTTGATTTGAATCCTGTGTCGGAATTCATGTTTGCTGACTGGTTTACCTGTACAGCTGAAGAAGGACCGCATTGCACGCAAAAAGAGGGGTGAGGAGGTCTTTGACGATGATGAGCTCTGAGCCATGTTTATCTTCGTTGCATTGCTTGTCACCATTACTTATATCCCATGTGTGTTGTGCTACTGGTCTGTTGTTCTTGTACCCTGTCATCGTATTACTATAATCCTGGAATTTATGAACTTTGATGTGACCGCATTGAAAATTTACTGTTTTGGTACTGGTGTCGCCCTCAAGCAGCCAACTTGGCCGTGTTTGTCCAGGGTCACCGCAGTGCACAGTAATCGAGTAACCCATCATCCTTCTTCACGACCACAACATGCCTTTCCTTGATGACCATAACCATCTGTATCCTAGAGACGTGGGCACGCAGCTTACGCCCAACGCTACGCAGAGAACAACTCTCATTGTTGCTGGCTGTTATGTTATTGCTATAGCCATACTATGGTAAGCATCCGACCGGCTCTGAATGTGGTTCAGGGCACCTGACAGTCGCGTTCGAGGCATGTACCCATACTCAGCTGGATAAGTTAGTCTCTCCGTCCAATCAGGTGACCGTAGCTAATCCGCTTGTCTAGTTTATCCCTTCAAGTATGTCAAACGAGCACTATCGAGCTGATGGTTTAGTAGACTAACCCGTTCCAAAGGTTGCTCACAGTCGGTTTTCACGAGGTAAGTATGATACCATCACAGGGTTGTCCGAAGACGCATTTTCCCGTAGATGAGCCACGCGTTTGCTGGCATATTGACTTGTGCGACCATTCACTCTGTGGAGCTAGACCGTCAGTGACGCAACACCTATATGAGCCGATCGATGAGCACTCACCTTGTTATGCAGCCGACGAGGGGGGTGAGACTCGAATGTCCGGTGGTATACCCTGGATTACTCTGCCTGCGGGATACCTTGGCTCTTCATTCATCGGAGCCTGTCTGATTGCATGTGGATTCGACACCAACGCGAGCAAAATCGCGTGTCTTGTCCTCGCCGTATTTTTCCTGTTTACTCTATGGTGGGCCCGAAGGAATTGGTTGTACGTTTTTTTCATGGTCTGCGTTGCGTTCGTCTGCATCCAGCTCACTCTCATCTAGGACATGGGTTCTTATTTTCGGGATGAGTGGCCTGATCGTTCTATTCTGGTTTGTCGGAGGGGGCGTAGCCCTTCGATATTTTGTAAGTGCGCGTCTTGTTCGTTCGCGCCGATCCATTCAGGTCGTTCTCTAGGTCCTATTCGTTGGTGTCATGTCGGACTTGTACGTTCTTTGGGACGTGATTGGTAAGTGCAGAGGTCGAGCTTCCGCCCCTACCGGGTGTTGACAGTCAAATAGACGATACCATTGCGCGCAAAGTGAACAATTCGGATGCCTCTGCATTCGCCCGGATCTGCGGATGCTTTCCATCTCAAGGTTTAGTATTCATTGCTAGACGTCCTCTCAAACACTAATTAACCGTGGTTTCTGAACGCCCTACAGTTTGGGGTGTCATCTGGCTTTTGATCGCGTTCGTTTTTTTCGCTGCTGGGGTCCTCGTGGGGCTCGCCGCCTTCAAGGTAAGTACCCTGAATCCAAGTCCCACTCTAGAGTCGACGTTGCCTCATCATCGGCGAATACAGGAATCAGCCGCTGTGCAGCAGCAACAATCGTCGGAATTCCTGCCTGTTCCAGGATCCAGTGCAGCGATACCAGGGGCCACAGTGCCGAATTTCCTACTCGTCGTCGTGACGAGCCTACTCTGGAAGTGTCTCGCTTGATGACATGTCGGACTGGAATAAATTCCAGACCCATGACGTGTCCTGGACTGTGTACATATTCTGTTCGATCGATGTATCATACCCCGAATCTCCAGAGTGGTATATCCTGCAACAAATTGCACCATAGATGCTGTTGTCAGAACATAGTGTAGGAATGACCATCTTATGATTTGATCTATCGGAACGGCATCAAGCACAAGCGTCCTGCATCGGCAATCGACACGATTTACGAAACAGAGTCGGATGGATATTACAGACAAAAAAAAAAACAAGCTTGACGAGCCAAACATAAAGCCCATGCTCCGCCTTCATCTCCTGCGACTGCCATAATCCTTTTCCTCCGAGTCCACCCGTCTCCTATCCGGTGTCAAGGACCGATTCCTATAACTGTCCCTGCGCCGACTGTCTCTTTCATACCTATCCTCTCTCTTCGAATAACCCCCCCTGTCACGATCGCGCGAATCATCCCTCCGGCGTCGATCCATGTCTCGATCCAGATCCCGGTCCCGGTCCCGGTCACTGCGTCTGTTGTCATCCCTGGGCCTGGGAGAAGGTGATGCACGGCGACGACGAGGTGGCGAATCCCGTCGACCCGAAGCACGGTCTTCACGGTACCGCGGGGGTGGCGAGGGAGAACGGCGTGGTGGAGGAGGCGTGCGGGAGTCGTCTCTCTCACGACTGTCGTCCCTATCGCGTCGGGCGTCTCTACGACGGTCACGACCATAGTCTGGACTTCGGTCCCTGTCACGACGTGGAGGGGTGGGCGTTCTGCGGCTGCGTCGTCTCGCGTCGACAGAGGACCCCGAGTCGGACGGCTCCGAATCTGAATCCGACTCTGACTCTGAATCAGTACCCGAGTCCGAGCCCGAGTCGCTGTCCGAATCGGAATCGGATGACTCCGACCCTTGTTCAAGCAGCGCGCGACGTTGCTCCATGATGAGACGAGGCGCGTTCTAGATATGGTCGTCAACAAAGGGCATGGAGGCTCACAACAGCAGTACAAACTCACCTTGAGATATTCTCTCATGTCCTCTGTCAACACACCTAAACCGATACTGGTGAAATAGTTGATCGAAAACCGGGTATTCTTCGGATTATCTGTCGGGAACATATCCTTGCACGCGGTTCTTACTTCCTCGTCTTTGAATCGCTCCGCGAGAGTCTTCAAACCCATGCTTTCCATCATCTCCTGCATCATGATCTTCACAAAGATACGAGAACTAGATGTCGTATTATCCTCGTCCATCTTGATATTTCCAAGAGCGACCCAGGAGATAGCATCCGTGGCAAGCATGTGCCCAAAGAAACGGGAGATGTTGCGCAGTCGGTTCGTTTCGTATCTGTGAATCGTGTGGTAGTAGTTACCAAACGCTTGTTCGATACATTCCATCCAAACGCGGTTGAGTTTGCTGAAACGTTCGCCAACAAGGCCGTAAAAGTTGGAATAGGACCGTTCTTGAGAACAACACTCGATAATCATGTTGATGAGTTCAATCTAAAGTATAAATTGGTTTATACAATGCTTAGCCAAATGCTGTAATTGAATGGAAGATCACAGACATACCTCTTCGCCTTCCCTGAGTTGGACCTTGAGCAGCTTATGCACGGCTTCTTCGTAGTTCAGGGCATTCATGATGGTGAGGTATATTATTCGTCGCAGATTCACCAGGTTGGTCCCGGTACGATCATCAATACCCTCTCTTTCTTCAACGGCTGCGTGACTCGGTGAGTATGCACTACTTGAAATGGAGGATCGCTCACCTTCTTCGTCGCCCTCCTCTTCCTCTTCCTCCTCCTCCTCACTCGGCTCGGAACCAGATTCCTCGTCCGAGTTTTCTCCAAGAATCTCTGCCTTGATTACCGTGTACTGCTCTTCGTTCTCCAGAAATTTGGGGTCGAATTTGAAGATGTCTGCACCAACGAGTCAGTCTGCGTGGTGATTGACAGAATTTCCTACTTACTTAATCCTTCTTGGACTTGTAGATCATCCTCCAATTGAATTTGGTGGGTAATCTGTTCATCTTCTTCTACTAGGTCCAAGCCCTCTGGCAAAATGGGATTCTCCTTATACTTGTCTTTGCGCACTTGCATAAGGACCTCGATCATGTATTGCACACGATGACTGATGGATCCTTCGTTGAGAACTGCACGGAAGCGTTCAAAGACAGTTGCATTTGCTTTGGGGGAGTTTTCCGCCAGAAATGCGCCAACCTCGCGAGTGAACCCAACGGCAATCTCGATGGAGTCATCGGTTGGG
>JBBPRX010000688.1:0-12616 GCA_038093195.1 Boletus fagicola | reverse complement strand
GTTTGGACATTTGGCGATAATTTCCGGTAAGAGCGGGGTATAAGCGACCGTCCTCACGATACGGATCTTGTGTCCATGCGTTCGCAGAAAATCCGGGCTAAACGGAGAAAAACCTTCGAGGCGGTGTAGGCGGGGCAGTTGCTCTGGAGACTTGGAGAGCATGAGAAGGAGGGTATTGAGCGGGACGTTTCCCAGAGATGCATGAGAGAACGAGGGACTGTCTCCTAAAATAAGGGTCCTGAGATTAGGTAGGATAAGATGCTCCTGGCGGGGTTTCTCGGGGAATGATCCATATATATTAGCCAGTGTGAGACTACGAAGACCGCGTAATGTCCGCAGGACGTCCATCAAGTCACACCATCCTGGACTCTCATTGCAAGTCCACTCCACCCTGCGGAGGGAATGGGCGCACGTCGTGAGGAGCGCTTGTATGACTTCGGTGGGAGTTTGCATGGGAGGGAGGATGGTCTGCGAACTGGGTGTTAGCGACATGTAAAAGTTGCTGTTGATGAAGATCTCGAGGTTGGGAGTACATCGTAAGAGACGGGCGAGATTGATCGCGTCGTCTGGATGTGGATTGTGGAGTTGAACGTCCACGCGACGAGTTAATGAGCCGAGGGCACGAACGCCATCGTTGGCCTTGCTTTGTTCGAGACGGTCGGCAAAGATAACGAGTTGTTTGGAACAAGCGAGATGGATGTATTCGTGGATAAGCTCCGATACGATTGCAAACCAGTCCTTGCAGACCATCAGAAGCGCTAATCGGGTGGACGGAGCCACGTTCCAATAGATGTCGACACCACGGGTCTCGGAGAAGGGGTCGAGTCGATCGGACAGCAACACGCCGGGTACTCGGATGAGCAGGGAAAAGATGTGCCTCCATACTTCGACGGGGAGCGGTGGTAGTGGGGACATGATAGAAGCACTTTATCTGTCAGAAACGCGTGCATGAGGTTTTTCGCCACAGGAGACTGTCCCAAAAATAATGTCGGCTCACCCGGACTTGAAACGAATAACCGTGCCAAAATATGGAGCTAACGAACGTTGCGACGACGGACAGTCTAAGACAGAGAGAAAAAAGCGAAGACGAGGAGACGAAGAGCGGGAGCCTGAAGCTTGGCAGGCTTCTCTGGAGGAGATTCGAGTTGTCAGATGGGACCCACAAACGAGGCAGCACCATTTATAGTAAACCGTGTTTGGATTAGAAGGTTTTGCCAAACAACCCGACCGTCGGACCGCTTCATCTAAAACAGTCTTGGCGAGCCGAGCCTAGTCTTATTTGTACGCCATGTCCAAGCGAAAGGCACATCCTCAATCCTCGTTTGCCTCCAAAAAAATCAAGGTCCAGTACGGATCGCTCGACGGCTTACCGTGGAAATCCGTCGCGAGACCCGTCGAGACAGGCCTCGATGGCGACGACGGCATTCTCGAGCTCGAGGAAGTTGGCAACGTCGAGATCGTCTACGAGGAGAAAGATGGTGGAAAAGTCATAAAGTTCAACGTTCGTCCGCCTTCCATGTGGCTTCTCGAAATGAACTCTAATGTATCTGACCCTGCGGTAGGTCTTACACGTGCCAGACAGCATCGCGGTCGACAGACCGTCAGCTGCGGGTGGCGAGCCCAGCCTGACGGAAAACTCTCTACTACCCGCTACTACCTCGTTTGATGGTAGGATTATCATTAGTACTGTTTTTTTCTCGTGGTGCTCATGTTCGCTTGGTGAACAGCTGGACTCCTCCCTAAATGGCGCTCGCTCAATTTACATCCTCACCTCCTGCAGGTGTTACACAAAAAGTCGTTTGCCTCTCCAACTCCAATCCAATCCCGAGCACTTCCGTTTGCGCTTTCCAGCCGGGACATCATTGGCGTGGCAGAAACGGTATGTCTCATGCACTCATCCGTCCCATCGATTCAATCATAGATACTCGTAGGGATCAGGAAAGACCCTCGCGTACGGACTACCCATTCTTCACCGCATACTCTCGCAGCCGAGGCATCCTACACAAAAACGCAACCCCCAAGCCCTGATCCTTGCCCCTACCCGAGAACTCGCTTTGCAGGTTTCAGACCATCTCAGTGCATTTGCCAAGACTGTTGATGCCACGCTCAAGGAAGAATCCGAAGAAGTGGATCTATCCAAGCTTCAGGGCGACATCAAGGGCAAGACGCCTAGTGACAAGAATCGGAATGCACACACGTTACCTCTCGTTAGTATCGCCGTTCTGGTCGGAGGGATGTCAGCCCAAAAGCAACGGCGGATCCTCAATCGTGGGGTCGACGTTTTGATCGCAACACCTGGGAGGTTATGGGATACTCTCGAAGAGGTTCGTGCTTGATGAAGCTGTCCATCGCCTTCGTGAAATAAATAGACTATTCTTTTACTTTTTTCAACCAGGATGAAGTTCTTGCACAACATGTGCGGAATCTCAAGGTCCTCGTGTTGGATGAGGCGGATCGCATGATCGAAGCTGGACACTTTGCTGAGATGGAGAATATCCTCCGTCTCACCGTTCGCCAATCAAAGTGGGCTGATCGACTTGAGACAAACTAGCGTAGCTGACCCATTTGATTTAGAGAGGACGAGATAGAGCCGGAATTGAATGACCAGGAAAGGAATGCAGGTTCACCACGGAGCGACGATCTACAAACTTTTGTATTCTCTGCAACACTAAGCAAGGACCTCCAAAGAAACCTCAAACGACGTTCCAGACAGCCAGGGAAAAAGGGTAACTCCAAACCGCCAAGCACTCTCGGTAAGTCACCACCCCGGATGTCAATGAATTACAGCACCCACCCCACGTAATCTGTACAGAGGATCTGCTTCTCCGGCTCGACTTCCGGGATCCGGAGCCAGAAGTCATTGACCTCAGCCCGGAAGGTGGTGTCGTCTCCACACTCCAGGAGAGTAAAATCGAGTGCCTCGCGTCGGAAAAGGTAACGCCACAGACACGTTAAACGTGATATCCGCTCATTTACGCTGACTCCATAAGGATGCATATTTATACTACTTTCTGCTTCGATACCCTGGTCGCTCTCTCGTGTTCCTATCGGCAATTGACGGAATTAGACGTCTCACACCCCTCTTTGAGCTTCTTGATCTCAAAGCATTTCCGTTGCATTCGCAGCTGGAGCAACGCCAACGCCTCAAAAACCTCGATAGGTGCACCTCATTCGACATGCTATTTTTAGCTTCTTCTTAACCTAGCTTGGCAGATTCAAGGCGACTCCTAATGCCATTCTCCTGGCGACCGATATCGCAGCGCGAGGATTGGACATACCAGCTGTAGACCATGTCATACATTACCAAATTCCGCGTTCCGCTGATGTCTTTATTCACCGGAATGGTCGAACTGCGCGTGCGATGCGCAAAGGATTCAGCTTGCTCATGTGTTCCCCCGATGAGAGGAGAATCGTGAAGGTACTGCTCTCGAGTCTAGGTCGTCGTAGGTGGACCCTTTTTTTTCCAACGAAGGACTCCCCTAACGTTTTCAATTATGGTCCCAGAGATCGCGGATATACCCGACATCACCGTTGAATTGACATTGCTCGACCATCTGAAGGAGCGAATCTGCTTGGCGAGACAGGTCGATACTCAACAGCACCGAGTCAAGAAGCAAAACCACGAACGCAATTGGCTGAAGGAAGCTGCGGAAGCGATGGAGATAGAACTTGACTCGGACGTTGTGAGGTAAGCTTCTCACCCCTGTCTTGATCAAGCGACGTGAGGGCACCTGACCGGCTATCATGTGGCGTCAGTGCTTCCGAAGATGAAGCCAGACCGACCGAGCATCGAAGGAAACGGGCGAACGCACAGACTGCAGCTTTGAAAGCCGAGTTAAAAGAGATGCTCTCTCGGCCGTTGATCGCCAGAGGGGTCTCCACCCGATACATCACGTCGGGAAGTAGACCCATCGCGGACGATATCCTTACGGGGAAAGGTTAGTGATTTTGATGTGACGGGAAGAAGCAGTGGAGCGCATTTGGAGCTGATGATTTCAACCCGAATTGTATAGTGCATGAAACCATGTTGGGGTTGCCGAGGACGGGTGCTGGGAGTGATCTCGTGAGTCGGAAGCGCTACTCGGTGGACACGAAACAAGAGCAAGACCCGGAAGAATGGGCTGGGATAGGTTCTTGATTCAAGGTGTGTTGCTTGCCCACGGGCAGTCCTACTCTTGGCCGTGTTCCATGAATAAACGGATCACGACGTCGTTATGCCACCAAGTTCGTGTTCCAGTCATGCAATGTTGATTAAACAGCTGCTGGTTGGATCCCGTATAAAAGCCTCGAGGCGAAAGTCGGAGCGGTCTAGGTACCCGTACTACTATGTTTTTTTGTTCCGCCGTCATACACGTTGCACACACCACGACGAAAAACGTTACAACTCTCGGCAATTGCTCATGATCATGATGCGGTCCAAACTCCGCTCGGATCCATCAGTTGGCATTTTTATTTATTTATTACACGTATGTCAAGTCAACCGCCGCGCCAAGCTCCACCTCTCTTTTCATCCGTCTCTCTCGTCCACATTCTCAATGACTTCTTCTCCTCCACCGTCTCCACTTAGAATGACTTTGACCGTATCGACTGTTGCCAACGCCTTTATCAAGTTCAGACGGGCTCGACATGACGCACTCGATTTCGCCTCGGGCATACCCATCACACACCCATCCCTGTGTGGGGAAGATGCAACATGCAAACGACGGGTACCACTCGGACATGCAGATCGATATGTGTGCAAAAGTGCGGTCGATGTGGCAAAGTTGCTCCGAAGCTCGCGTGCGAGTCTGTTGGAAAAGGCGGTGTTTCTTGGGGCAAACGTGCTCGTCGAGGAGAGGTGGGTTGTTGCTTTTGTCTGTCTCTCTATCTCTCTTTTCGTTGCCAAGCTGTCTCGCTGTGGGCGTGGTCGCCTTGGCCTTGGCCTTGGATTTGACGTTGGCACTTTGGCGGGCACGTGGTGTTGGATATCTTGCGCGCGTTCAAATGGATAAACTCGTGCGTGTGAGATAAGGTGGCTGACGGTGCATGTTTCGTCTTTTCCACCTACAGCTGGGTTTGCCAGATACGTATACCCAAAAACAGGCACGACGGCAAGTTTCGGGTGCTGGTCAGTCTTGTGCACACAATCGGTCCCATGCATCCATCGTACTGATTCCAAGTGTAGATTCGGTATTACGCATCTGCATCGCGGTCGTCCCTCCCAGATCCACAAAGGCCTGTTGCCTTGGACAAGGTAATGAACGTTCCCGGACTGATGACGGTCGTTACACGTGAAGAAATCGCTCCTTGATGCATTGTCCCTCTCCATCTCACATTCATTCTCCCTATTACTATTACTATCCATCCATTTCGTCCCTCCTTGTTAGAAAGCAACGTCATTCCTTTTGCTCTTAGACTCGTCACCATTGCTCGTTCCATCTCTCATGTCACACCGAACTTGCCTACATTATTTTGTGTGCCTTAATGTTTCACTTGTGTACCGCCATGCCTTGTCATGAATATTTATTTTATTTTTATGTGTACTTGTTCCCAGACACTCAGACACGTTTCGAACTAGGGTCGTTCCAATGATATTCGAGTCAATGCAAACAGTTGATGTACATACTAATTGCACACGGCAGAGACATTCAAAGCACTTACAGTGGGTGTCTACGGCGAAGGGAGCATTACATATCTACATTTCCCTTCCACTCGATGTGACCGTGATCATTTCCGAGATCACGATTGATATTGAGGCATTGACTGATATGAAATGCTTCCGATGTTTTCGGTAGCTCAGCGCTCATCTCTTAGATATCTACTTTAGCACAGACACAACACACTCGCATTCAAACACCTGGTTAAACACACACGCTACCTAACGCACTGGCAGTTATCGTACAACATACAACACATATCGCAAAAAGGTCAAACACTGAAGCAGACGTCAACTCGATGCGATCGTACAAAAAAAAGGTCGTCATAGGAGAGGGAGATCAACTCGAGGCAGGCTTCGTACAAAACCTGCTAGAAAAAAGCACAATCACTAAACAAGCAACACTGAACGCGCCGCGGTCACACAGAACACTTTGGAAAAGGGAAATAACCAACGACGTCGTGCACAAAGGCATCGACTCGAGACGCTTGGGAAACCTGATCAAGACGTTTATCGTACATGAGATGTGTAACCGAGCGCATCAGGAAAGCGAGCTCACCATTACTGTTGCTCTGGCCAAACTTGCGCGACGACCGAGTGGATCCAGCGGTGCTGGCCCGGTCTGGCGGGAGAACTGAAGATATCTTGGAAGACGACCGTATGGTTTTTCTTCAACTTCACGACGAGGGTGTAGGAAGATCCACCAAAGTGGATCATTCCAAGTTCCGTTCCGACATCGACCGGATCCCCCTCATGTTTATTAATGTCGCAAGAGGATACCTCCACCATTCCGACACCGATGAAGGCAATTATATCTCGATGGGTGAACCGCCCTCGGGCTTGATGACGAACACGGCGCGCGTAGCGGCGACGCTGAGCCAGGGTTGGGAACGAATCATGGCACCGTGGGGATCATCCGGCAAGAGATCAGGGTCGGAAGCGGGAGCACCATCATCGGGCAACACGGCATAGTAAGTGCCATGAATTACTTGACTCTTCTCGACCGTGCCAGCGATGATAGTCCTGGGGAGCGAGGAAAGACTGAAGGACAGATCCACCCTTCAGGTCATTGGCGTAGTGGGACAAATCATCGCCTAGCATGTCGACAAGAGAGTACTCCTGTGTTTTGAGCCAGAAAGTGTCGCGAAGCTGGACGTTCGTAGCGGTGCGAAAGACGGTGGACTCGCAAGGATTGTAGATGAAAAAAGGCGCACCCAGCCCGGTGGGTTGGGAGGCTATGGGGAGCACGCCGCTCTTGAGCTTTCTGATGAAGAAGGCATCCCACGTCTTGAAGTATTTGTCGTCTCTGCCAGAATCGGTGATGTAGGTTTCATCAAAATTCAATTTTCCAAGGCCCGACTCCAACACTGCCAAGCCCGCGTCACTGAACCATGCTTCCTCGTTAAGCGTGTTGTTGGAGTCCGGATTCTCTTTCAGGTATTTTCCCCATCCGTTCAGCAAAACCTTGAGCGCAGCGTTGAAATCCTTTCGACATAACAAGTCATGTGGAGGTGTTGCTGAGCAAATCAAAGATGAGGTACAACGGTACACCAATCGGCTCTCCGATGGTGGATCCATCGGCCGCGGTAGCCTTGTAGAACTTGGGCGGCGATTCAACGATGTTATCGAGCAAGTTCAGGAAATGGTCAAAGCTGTCTACTTTATACTCGGTCGGCGTACTGTGAAAGAAGAAATCAGTCGACAGCATTTCCATGATGTATATTTCACTCATACCGGATCATATTCCGCAGCTTGGTCAATACACGCCTGGAAAAGCTTGAGTATCAGTGCCTTGTCGCCTTTGTCGATTGCTGCGAGAAAATCTATGACGGCCTGCTTGTGCTGGTCGGTAGGAAACGACCCCGTTGGGGCGTTGGAGGAGTGCTCGTGGAGGAACTGTCGGTAAACCACGGGATTCTGGGCGGTCCAACCGTAGTAAAGAGAACGCTTCGTGAAACCTGACATTGTGGTGGAGTTAAATGTGCGGGATTGGAGGAGTGATGACTCGCTGGATGATGGAACCATGGAGTAAAAGTCGACTCTTTATACTCGGCGACTGTTCGAACTTTGCCGGAAAAAGTATGTTGACATTCACGACACACCCTGTGAACCGATTTTACACACATGTTCAAATCGTCGTCCCTTCCCATTTCCTATCCATGAAGGAAATGAGGCGCTCTGGCAGTCTTTCCCACTAGAAATTTGCATGGATCTCGGATGCTAATCGAGCAACGATCGAGGAAGTGTTAGAGCATCACGATGTACTACTTATTGCGGGTGTGCTGCCAGTGAGAGCAATAGGAAATAACTGAACGGGAACTCGCCAGGGAACCGGATTGTTGTTTCCAAGCTTGATCATTAGATTCATTACTACACGGCCTTTGTCAATTTTTGGGCTCGAATAGAAGGGGGCAAGTAGTGCGAAGATGATCAGATCCAACCAGCGATCACCGCTTGGCCAGGGATGGAGCCGCATCGATGACTTGGGGATCTGTTTTCTCTAAGCGCTCATTGGGCAGCTACTCGGCTTGGCATGACCTAAATGCACTTTTCTGGATTGCTTAGATGCTCATCAGCCAATGAGAGGGCTTGCTACTTGCGAAAGGATTGTTCAACCGATAACGTTACTCGTCTGCTTTGCAGATCGGCGCCTGGACTCTTCAGCTAACCGCAGTACATTCATCTCGAAGGGAATGCAATACCGTAATCTTTGTCATCTCGGCCCTGGCGTACTGACGTGGCTGGCCCGGACTGTAGAGTCGTCGTGCCGTGAAATATCGAGGTCAACGAGCTGGCGGGTTGTTCTAGCGACTGGACCTGCGTCTTCGTGCCCAAAACTTCCTGATGTAGTATGGAAATGTTAGTAGACTGGATGCCATTGGTATGTACTGAGTCAGGGACTGCCGGATTGGCCGTGCCTTACCAGGTCCTCGGCTAAGCCCATTCACTGATTAGTACGGTGTGCGAAAAAGCTGTAGTGCTCGGAACCTAACTGATCAACGAAAATCAAGGACCTGACACTTGGGTCAGGGTGATATGCACACGGGAATCAAGAGTGTACATAAAGGGTGCAGGAGATTGGTCGGCTGTGCAGTAGATACGGTGGGCGAGAAGGATCAGGTTGACTTTTCGACCATTGAGGTTTCCAGGCAAGAGGCGTGCGAAGCATGCTGTCACGACACTGACCCGCAGTTTCTTCGGGGGGGACTACCCCCCCTGTCACAGTGACGATCATGACATATTTAGTCTTATTGTCACACAATTTATACATCTTGGGAGTTGATCACAAACAAGAAGTTGGCTGTGACAGGACCCCATAACCACAGGTACATACAAAGACAGTGATGCAGCAGAAGGAGTGACTAGTGCTGTAAAGAATGTAATGAAAGCTTGAATGAAAGGCAGTGGAGATGGTACTAGTGTAGCATATGGGATAGCAAACTTGAAATGATGTCTGCAAAAAACACAAAAGAAGCCAACTAGTCTTTCACCATGCGTGCATGTTTTGTACTGTTGGATGAAGCAATAATGATCCTGAACTGTCCAGCATCAGCCTATCTCTTTTGTCCAGAGGTTGTATGTGCTGGCAGGTGGGTGCTCTTGTGGTTTGCAATACAAGAACCCTGAGGCATCTCTGAGAACTAATTTTGCAGAGCTTCCTTTGTTGCATGTATGCTGTGTTGTACAAGATTTGCAATGATAATGATTGCTGAGAATAGTGAAATGACCTGTAGCAGAGAGGGAAATGGAAATGGAAATGTTGGATTTGATGAAGACGAGGCAATGAGGACAGAGGAAAGCATGAAATCCATTGATGGGTGATACAGTGAGAATATGATGCTGATACAACATTAAGAATGTGGCAGGAGAGCATGCATTGAGAAGATGTGATATTTGTTCCTGCAAGAGTTTGTTTGATGAATGCTGGATAGATTGATCTGATGGGATGAGGTTGGTACTAGGAGGAAGAGGATGAGAACTGTTGAATAGATTGTCAAGCAGGCATAGGGGGAATTGCTAGAGGCAAGCCCACCAGAACTCACCTTGGTTGGAGTTGTACTGAGAGAGGAAGAGAGGTTTAAGAGTGATTATATTCGTCAGGAGATGAATCCTGGTATACAGTATATACAAGTAGTAGTATCTAATGGGGAAAGTTCCTAACTGGTCCCCATGGAATAGTAGACAAGCAGAATGAAACCTATCTATGTCCGCTGTATTGTAAGTGTGTCTGGTCTAACTCCTTCGGAGTGGCCAGATACAAGTGCGGTGTATGTCTAGTATGGGTCCTAAGGATATCATCCGGAATATTACTTCAGATGAGTCCGGACTTACTCAGACATGTTTGGACTGGTTATCTAGACTACTATAATACATACATATTGTAATCTATTCAACACTCCCCCTTGCTAAGTGTGCAGGTACACGCAAGTGGAGTAGGAATGGGTTTAAAGGGTCTCATTACTGGAGTAGAATACAAGTCCGAGCTGAGATTGGAATTGTTCGAACTTGACACATCCTAGGTTCTTAGTGAACATGTCTGCCAGATTTTCTGATCCACTGATAAACTCAATAGTGACTTTCCCATCAGCTACAACTTCTCGGATGTAGTGGTATCGGATGTCAATGTATTTAGATCAAGTTTCCATAATGGGATTGGAAGCCATGAAAATGGATCCTTGGTTATCTCTGGCAATTGGAATCAGATATAAGTCATATCCGAGTTCAGTGAGGAGTGTCCGGATCCAAACAGTTTGTCTAGAACAGTCACTTAGGGCCATGTACTCCACCTCTGTGGAGGAGAGGGCAATTGTCTGTTGGGCATAACCTCCAACTAAAAATACCATTGGCTAACTTTAGGTAGTAGCCAGTCTGTGATCGGTGTGTTGCTGGATCAGATGCCCAATCGGAGTCAGTGCATGCGGAGATGCCAAGTCCAGAGTCTCCGTCATATACAAGCACATAGTTTTTTGTTCCAATTAGGTATCAGAGGATATATTGCACTTTGTCCAAGTGTTCTTGGGATGGGTTTGCGCTATGATGGGAAAGCATCGTCACTGCGTAAGCTATATCTGGTCTGGTTCCTAGCATGATGTATAGAAGTGACCCTATGATTGACTGAAAGCAGGATTGGAGTGTCGGATTGACTGGTTTGGAGTTTGGAGTTGGATAGTATCCTTGAGGAAGGGGAGTAGGAGTTGTGCACACATTGATCATACTGCAACGGTCTCTGATCTTCTCCAAATATGCAGATTGATCAATCATGACCTTCCAGCCTTCTCAGTGGATTTGCATTTGGAGGAATTCCTTTGGAACTCTGAGGTCCCAGCATTCCCACTTCTTCATGGTCCGTATAGTGCTTGGTTTAACCAGAGCACCTTATGTTCTTTTCTGGGAATTTTAAAGCCTTCCAGTTATTCCATGTAAATCTCCTCATTGAGCTTTCTGTAGAGGTAGGCACTTTGGACATCAAGTCCGGAAATATACCAGTCTTCTAGTGCGGCGAGTGCTAGCATCAGCTGGACTGTTTCATAATGGACGACGGGTGAAAATATTTGATCAAAGTCAATTCCTTTGACCTGAGAGAAGCCTTTCACCACCAAGCGGGCTTTCTTCCGTCCGTTAGACTTCACATTGAAGACCCATTGGTTCTTAATGACCTTTCGGTTTTTAGGCTGGTCCACTAGATCAAATACCTTTCACTGCCGGAGAATGTCTAATTCTTCTTGACAGGCGGAGCACCAGGAGATTTGTTCATCTGGCGATAGTGCAAGTATATCCTGGTAGGACCATTCGCACAGAGTCTTTTGATCCTGGTGTATGGAGGTCAGGTGTGCAGAATGTGCTTTGCAGTTTGCCTGGCTCGGAGTTTCCATAGGATTGTCATTATGGATTGCTTGGGAACAGAGGAGACAGATTAGGTTTGTTCCCCCTTCCTGGACTATGTGTTCTATGTCCGCTTCGGAGTTTGTAGAGGATTTAGGTCCGGAGGAATCTGGCATAGCTCCAGGAAACTGTTGTGAGGGGCCAGAATGCAAAGTCTTGCATTGGGACTGGCCTGCTATTTTCTTCCAGCAACTTCGGTTCTCAATGTCCTTAATCTGGCTAAGGGGGTGTTGACAGTCCCCATAGATATTTCCAGGGTGGGTGGGAGGACATCAGATATGCTCGGAATGGTGTGGTAGCACCAGAGGGTTATCCAGAGTTGGTACTCACTGTGGAGGAGTTATAGGTGGTGGAATATCATCATCACCGGAATCATCAGGAGCTTGTGGAGTTTGGGTCTGTGGTGGAGGTGGAGGTTGCTTGTTGCCAGTGTGTTCCCTAGTCTTTCTTGGACGATCCAGTTCTTCCTCTTGTGAGAGGGTATCCAGTTTAGGAGCAGTTTGGTTGTCCGGAATTTCAGAGTAGTCATGGGTATGAGGGACATTTGGTGGTTTGCACCAAATAGTAGGACAACGAGGAAAAAATGTCTCATCGAACAAAGCGTGTGCAGCAGTGAATATGGAGTTGCTGGGATGCATGAATATGGAGTTCTGGTTGTTTCTGGGTGCAACTCTGAGGTATGTTATCATCTTGGATTTGGCAGATAGTTTGTCCTTTTGGACATTTGGGGAAAGGTGCGTGTAGGCACCACAGCCAAAAACACGGAGATGGCTGATGTCCGGTAGCTCTCCATGTATATATTAGTTCATACAGAGTACACCAGTTACAGTGACTCCCAAAAACTGTTGCAATGCTAACCCTGATTGTGGTGTGCTTCACGCACCACCAAATACCGTGGGAATCTCGCTTGACCTTGGTGGGACGGAATGTTGTACATACCCTCAGCTACAAACCGGTCTCTTGGTCATGTGATTTGGCCCAGTGGCTGTGTAGATACACCCATTTTAAAGTGACAACACCATTGCAACGGTTTTTTCACTTTTAAAATAAAGTAGGTATTTTGAATATATCAGTACTTGGTATAGCCTCCTTTGGGCT
>JBBPRX010000687.1:0-12619 GCA_038093195.1 Boletus fagicola | reverse complement strand
GGGCGAAAACAACTGAGGTGCTGGGAAGAGAAGTGGGAATCTAAATACTGTATGGTGGAGGCACACTCGTACCTCAATAACTGTCAGGGAAAACAGAGGAAGGGAAAAGTATGGTAATGTCTGTAGCTGAGTAGCAGCCCTGCAGCATAAAGGAGAAGGGAACATTTAGGAGTTAGAACTCCTAAACTCCGGAGTAAGAACTCCTAGATTTGGAGTAAAAACTCCGGACCTTCAGAGTAGGTGAAGTGACTATGGAGGTTCTTCAGAGGCTCAGAGAGGTGGAAAATCCTTCTGGAGTAGGTGATATTTTGTCAGTAGATTCTGAAGTCCACCATCTTCTTTAGAAGATTTTGTGCATGATGGGATTCCACTGCACTTTCCTTTACCAGGATCTCATATTCTTGTAGAAAAATATTGATGAGCTTGCTATTTTGTCATATGTAGGACTTCTAGCTTTTTGAGGGATTCGTGGGCTAAGACATCTATTTGGAAGTAGTCTTTGATATTTTGTTGTAATGTGGCCCAATCCCACCATGCGGTTTCGCCTTGTTTGCCCAAAGTTTTTCCATTGTGGTCAAAAACCTCTACTTCTTCCCTATCAAGTAATAGTTCCATTGTAATTTGGGCATAGCCCAAGGCTTTTCATTCTAGGCAAGAAAGAACAGCTATTCTGCATAGTTTGTTGGTTTTCCATTTCTGTTCTCCTACTCAAAGCTGTAGCTTAACCCACCAAAGATGGAACTTGGTTCTGTCGCCATCCCACATTCCAGGATCTTGTATTTTCTTCATCACATTACTCTTTTCTTTCTCCATGTTCAATTCGGCCATTCTTTCTACTAGTTCATCCATGTCAACGTTTGCCATCGTTCCTTACTGATCAGTATCTTCCAACCAATCTCTGGGGATGCAACAAGCAAATGGGCATAGGTAAATCTTCTTCAACCAAAGGTAATAATGGCATCTCCTGAATGACACGTAACAAGTTCTCTGGGGGCCACAGCGACCAGGAATGAAACTACACATAAACTGATGAAACTATTTCAACTGATGCTCTACCTCTTGAATCACTTCAAGGACTACCAGTGTTCGGAATAAGCTCAGCTCAAGGCTGCACAATGACAGTGGTTCCTCGATTGCTCTTAGCAAATTGGACTCGACCCCAATGCTGGTATCACCTCAAAGGAGGGACTAAGAAAGTATGTGCTACTAGACTAAAGCCTGGGTTCAATCCCACGTCCTAAAGGTGCAGACATAATGAAGAAAGGAAACTTGGTAAACACCAATGGGTTCTCTTTTTCCCTAGAGTCCGGGCAGTGCACAGCAGTCTAATCCAAGTGTTGTGAACAAGGTTCACAAAGCAACACTGGCCGGACACTTTTCCAGATGCACCAATCTGAATGATAAAAGACAAGGAGGACCATTGATAAGAATAGAGGAAAAGAGTCATGCCTTAATTCATATAGAACAAGTGGATTAGACTGGGGATGCCAGTTGTCAAGTGCCTACTTTATATATTGTACATGAATGCGCACAGACCATACTTCTCGTGAGAGAAGTTGGTAATACAGATGACTAACGTGAGAGAAGAAGTTTGATGATGAGAAAATGAGAAGCAGCACGTGAGAGAAGAGCAGAAATTAAAGTCACGTGTTGATGATGTCATGGATCTGAGATCTAGTCATGTGTGTGTTCCAATGGTCAGGTGCATGCATTGATGAAATGAAAGGTAAAATGATGTACAAGGTACTGCAAGTGTATTAAAAGTTTGAAAATGTTGTATATCATAACATATACTGTATAACCAGATGCTATGCTGTCAGCACTATGATTTAGTGGCCCTAAATGTTAAAAATGCACAAATTGTTTGTATTCCTCTATAGGCTAATGGAACTGATGGTAATTATCCTATATTCCAGTATACAGAAAGAATTGACTCTCAAAATTACAGTTAAGAGATCCACAACATAGAATTGGTATCTAATGAAGCAGTATATCATATAAACCATCCTGAAATGTTTAATATTACTGTAGCAGGTATAACTGTGTATTTTGTCATTTGTTTTCCAAAGTCTCTGAAGGTATATGAGATTTTCCCACGCTCTATCAAGGCTTGATTCATCTCCACATTCACCCAAAGGTCTCAGGATTTGGTTGGGAGGTGCCCAATATAAATTCCCAGATTCCTAGATACTTATATCCCTGTAGGTATATTCTGGTGATTTATGGTACCCCTATTGATGAGAAATGCAAATTATATGAATAACTGCTTATCATGAGGCATGAGGGAGGGCACTATGATTAACCACCTTGGAATATCTCTATATATGTATGCTTACCATAACCTTGTACCACCCCTGTAGGCCCCTGAGATAAAAAAGGGGCATGATAAGATATGACAATATATAAATAAGGAGCTACATCCATGCCCTGGGCTTCTGATATGTTGTACCTACATATATCCCCTGTCTGGGGACATAGTGTGCTTGTCCATATGTCCAGAATACAAAAACATCGTACCAATTCTATGTTTTTAATTATAAATTACTTATATATATATTAAACCTTTCAGGGACTTATTGAAGCAGTCAGATTGGCTCTATTACAGATATATAACATGTGTGTGTATGTATAATGTGCCTACAGTGAGGGAATGATGCAGGGGAGGGAAATAAATTGACATGTCCAAAAGCAGACATGTTGTGGGAGTAGTGGCGCTTCTTCTGGCTTCTGGCCGCTTTTGGACCACTTAAATTGCTTATATAATCAGCCTGAAAGCGCAGTCAAAACTTACAGACAGCTTACATAATCTGAAAACTGTGCTGACAGGATATTGCAATATATTGCAATATTTTCGCTCAGAGGCTGATTACATAAGCTACAAAATTACGTTGCAACAGCCAGGATTATGCAATACAGTACCTGAAAAGAGACTACAGGAAGTCATGCAAAATTAGGGTACAGAAGTTATAGTGTTTTTTTGCAATACTTGGATACAGGCTTGGAGGTAATGCATTCAATACAGGTTGGGATTCAATCTTTTCCAAGGAATAACTTGAACCCAGGCGGTAATTGTACAGACTTGTAACTTGACGTGAATCCAAGTAAGCCGTCGGTAAAGTTTTAAATTGTAAAGGTAGAGAGGGTCCAAGGGACTAAATCGTTGAGACGTGGTTTAGCAGGATGCTTGTGCCAACTTCTTTGGCACCGCGCTATCTCAGGTTATCCCGTCACATTACATGTCATGCAAAGTTCAGGCAGATTGGTCATTCGCATGGATCGCGAGCCGAGACTCGGCCCGGGAGGCGAGCAGAGAAGCTCGGAAGGGGTAGCCTGCCAGAGCCCGGTGGATTTTGCAATACAGTACCTGAAAAGAGACTACAGGAAGTCATGCAAAATTAGGGTACAGTAGTTATAGGAAATGTTGCAATAAACCCTCAGGATCTGGTGCAAGTGTATCAGGTGGTTCGCCGGGTATTAGCTGTCACAGTAGACGTGTTACATAGTAACAAAGAGCGCGTTTGATGACTGGCACGCGACCCAGAGTATATCAGGCCGATTCAGGCGGTTCGTTGAGGCCGCTTGAAGTTTCCATCCCGAGTATTAGCTACTATAGACGTGCCGCTTGATAACGCACCCTGCTTTCGCCATTACTAGTGTCAACTGCCATTCCTTGCAACGGACCGCTTGCCCGGGCCAGCGTAGAGTTGTAAGGAGCATTTACTTAGACTATTTCTGGAGAGATAAACGACGCCATTACTAGTGTCAACTGCCATTCCTTGCAACGGACCGCTTGCCCGGGCCAGCGTAGAGTTGCAAGGAGCATTTACTTACGACGCCATTACTAGTGTCAACTGCCATTCCTTGCAACGGACCGCTTGCCCGGGCCAGCGTAGAGCTGTAAGGAGCATTTACTTAGACTATTTGTGGAGAGATAAACGAAGGTACGTCGGACCACCCGAACAGCTCGAGACTCTCGTCTCAGAAGACATGACGCGACTTGACATGGGTTTCAAGATTAATCGGTGGTGCTTTAAGTGAAGCCGAGGTGCCACTCGTGCCTAGTCTGGTGACCGGCCCGTCTAAAAGAGGCACGTGCTCTGGCAGGCCGTCGATAGACGAGGTGTGCGCACAATCGTTGCACCAGAACCAAGCGGTCCACTGCGGTAGAAGTGCCTCTTTTAGACGGGCTGGTCACCAGACTAACTCGTGCCAGCATGCACATGCTTATATCCAAATGTGCCAAAAAAGGTGCGCGGTGGATTGGCGGTGGAACTGATTCCTGAATGACGGGCCCGGTGACCACGCGCACGATTGGCGGATCGTTTTTGCATATTCAACGTGGTCACACATCAGGATCTGTATAAAAGCATGCCCTTCTCCATACCGATTCCCTACACCAACAGGTCCCCAGCTTCATCATGATCGCCATTAAGTACTACTTAGCTCTCCTCTTGGTCTTTTTCGTCCAAGTTTCGCTCGCTGTTCCAGTGCGCTCCCCCATTTCCTCCATTATGGCCGAACTGATCACTCCATTCCAGATGGCAGCCGAGGTCGTTGCTCGGGACCCCGAAGCGGTATTACTCCATAACCGGCTAGATGCGGCCATTCTGAATATTTGCTGTATAGGGTGCCATAGGACCGATGTGCACTATTGATGCTGGCATGCCAGTGGGTAACGACCCAAACTGCAATCAGGCTTGATCAACGAACCTTGTCCCTTGTAAGCTTGTCTCCGGCCATGTTCCAGTAAGCTCAATATATTAACTCGCCTGTGTTGAAAGCACCACCCATTTCTCTCGACCTGTACCCCCCAAATCGGGCATCACCACTGATTCACCAGTTCGTATACGATTGTGCCATCACGTACAGTCGATCCCGTCGAGCTGCCCTTCTTTAGTTTTTCCTTTCTTGCCCTATGCACAATAAATTCGAGTCGATCTATGTCTTTATCGCGCCCTCTTTAATGAGTTTATTCTCCTGACGCTTTCTCAGTGGCCACTCTACTATGCAGTTTTGCCGCAGATAGAAAACCCAAATATTTCAGAAATTCGGCTCGCAATTATAGTCTTCCAAACCGCCGTTCCCTTCCCGCCTTCCCCGCCGCGGATCGCATTGGAGGAAGCACTGGGGTCTCAGCATCTTGTGAACCGGCAATTATGCAACGCGAGCCTTGCTATTCCGACGCCCAGCATCAACCGTTGACATTTTACGAGAAGCTCATTGAAGCCCAACATTGGTGCACCAGGCAGTCGTGTGCTCGGAACAACCAGCGCTTCTTCCGCTCCGTCCAATATATAGTCCGACCAGCACATGGCGCCATGGCTTCGTTAGAGGATATTGTAAATCGAGCTCGAGCTCGAGGGACGCAACAAAAACATCCGCTTGTTTGAGGTAATCACGTAAGCTAAAGCTTCTCTAAATATGCGGGGAAGTTTCTCCGAGTCCTGTCTTCGCTCGCTACCCCAGTCTGAGTCCGCCCTCCGATGAATATTTGGGACGAATACTTTTGCTTACCTTGTTACGTGCCGGGCTCTTGCTGCAGTTGCGAGTTCTCCGAGTTCACTTGGACGAGATCCGGATCCCAAGAGTCGTTATGCGCCTTCGATGGTCGCGAAAAACCAGCAAATTTCGATGCGAACGAACTAGCCTTTCGTACGATCGACGGAATCTGTTTTCGTGGGGGCGCCTTCGAACATCCGGACCTTGAAATAGAGGACATGATCCAATGTCGAGGGCGTAGGTCACATAAACCGTGCGCGGCGAGCACCCCGAAGAACAATGACTATGTCGAAAAATGGGAATCACCCGGCCCGATGCCCCCTCCGGATTCTTCCTTTCCTGTCGGCCTCGGAACCAAGTCTACGACGCGCACAGTCATTGAGATCGGAAGTATCTGCGTGTTCAGAAGAGTCGACGGTACGTTCATGGTCACCCTGTTTACAAAAGATCGTTCATCAATGCGCATATATATGCGTCTCTCTCTTTCAGGATTCGCTTCTCTACCCTTCTCCTCTGAGTTCACCGTTCCGACTTTGCCCAGATAGGGATTATGCACCGACGGTTCCGAGCACCCCGCTCCCCAATTCCGTGGACTACGCCCGATCGAAGGCAAACTCTTTAGTTCGAACGGTTGTGGTCTATCGCCCTAGATCTTCGAACATCCCCACGATTGCCCCAGTCCCCATTATCGCACCACCCGCACATACCACACCTACATTGGTCCGTTGCGCTGAAGACCAAGCGATTGGCCGTCTCCAGGTTCTTCTCCTCAGGGAACGCTCGGAACGCGAAAGGGACGGTTTAAATGTCCACGACGAGAAACGCTCGGAGCGATTGAAAGCGACATATGCGACTGATCTGGCTTATTTCGCGACGAGACAGTGCAAGTACCTCCGACTCGAGCGATGGCCGTGGTCAATGGGAAGAAGAGAGTACGCGCTCTACGATCGAGTCTCAAGAGAGCCAGGATTCAGTACCGAGCGTGAAGATCCACCCTGGGCAGCATCGGCTTGTCAATCAGGAAACCTGGTCCAACGCATTCGGTATCACGAACGACTTTCGGAAAGTGGTTACAGGATGGATACTCACGGTGCGGCGAACGTCCAAGTGTTTTGATGCAAACCTCACTTTGGCCTCAGAAACTCCCAAAAGTACCAGCACAATGCGTCAAGTCGTCTTGGGATGAACGTCATCCGATCGGTATCGAGCTTTATGACCAGCTCACGAGCTCACGCCAGACGCGGTTTCACGCGGCACAGCTATTCCATAGGTACTTTCTTGTTCCCGAGAAGGCCCAGTTCTGGAGAGACTCCGCTTGGGAGAGAGGCGTCTGGGATCTCGCGGTAGCATGTATGGGATTGAGTGTCAAGGTATACACTAGTTCGTTTTTCTTTTCGAAAACCAACTCAATCATCGTTAGCTGCATCGTGACTGCCTCCCGCCACTCGGACCGGTATACGCTGCTGAGTTTCTCGAGATGGCACCCCATCCAATGACCCATGAGGTCTTTGAAGTGAGTATTCAACGACCCTAGTTAATGTGGAATGCTGACTACGATACCCAGCTCGCCCAGCGCGATGTCATGTACACATTCCAGTTTTTGCTGGGGAGCTGCACGCCGCAAGATGTCTTGGACGAGCTGTGGAATGCGTTGCCTACCTTGCGTAAGGCGACCACACCGATACGAGACGGTTGGGCAGTCGTTCAATGCGTGACTTGGGATAAGCTATTCGAATCGCTCCTAGGTAAATATCCGTTGATCCTAGCGATTCACCATTTTCTAAACGCGAAACTCGTGCAGAACCAGACATGTTGCAATATCCAGTTACCTTGCTTACGGCTGGGGCACTGATCGACGGCCTTATTTTTGCGCTGGCACGTCACTGCAAGACGGAAGCGGAAGCTAATGTTTGTAAATGCAAAGCCCCACCCAAGTCTACGGTCTCTGAGTGTGTCCCCGACGACACCGAGCCGACGTCGTGGCAGATTTATCTCTTTGAAGCAACGCAGTTGGTGGATGATGTCATTTTGGACGTCAGAGACGTGCTTCAGCTTTCCGACGTGAGTCGCAAATATTTTACTTGTATTGATGCTAGTTGACATCATAGCTTGTAGATGGAACTGGATGAATGCAGGAGGTGGTTAAGCGATGTTGGTCAAGAGTAATTCTCTGTTGGCGTCGATCACCTTTTACTTTGCATTGGACATTTTGGACGGACACGGACATCTGCTGCAACTTACTGTATTTTGCAGTCTTCCTAATTTGTACATATGATCGCGTCAATGAGGTCAATGAGTTGTGGAATGCACCACGGTGAGGGTATATAACCAGATGAGTATTCGCCTTTCGACCCAGACTCGGACATATGGCAGACTCGAACAAGCTTGAAAAGGGAGAAGAGGTGTCGTGAGTGGGCTCCCCTCGTGAACAAGTCTTCATTGATTGGGTCAAAGCTGGCACTGGGGTGGCGGGCAGCCTTCAGGCAAGGTTGCAGACATCGTCGAGGAAGGCGCGGCCAAGGTGATGAGCAACAAGGTGTACATGTGTCTAATCCATCGATGACACGAACCTCGCTAACACACTCGAGCCGTAGGGTAACGTTGTGAGTCGGAACGCGAAAGAAGGTGATCCTACCGTCCAGATTACTCGAGAGGGATTGTGTCGATCTGTGGGCGCCTTGTTGACTGTTCTTGGCACAGAACGACGTCGTCAAGCTGGCACACGAGTTGAGAAAAGTGGAGGCAGACGCGGAAGCTTTCAAGTTAATTGTTATGTTATGTACAAGGCGTGGGAAGAAATGGAATTTGGACGAGCACTTCACATCGTCGCTTGTGTCAATCTTCTGTTCCCTCGTTCTTGTTCTCTTCGTCTCTCTCTCGTTACGACCGTCAGGACAACCACGACCAACTGGGCTTTCTAACTTGACCCGCTGCTATTTCTTGTCTTCCTGCTCTCAAAGCTTCTCATCCGTCCATCTATACCCGATACCATCATCCGCCAACTAATACCTCAAACTCTTGTAAAATTTATAAAATCTGCACAGTGAGCTCTTCTCGATCTACAAAACATGGCCCCGGGACCCAAGACGGGTCCAGCGCTATTTCTCGGACTCGAACTCGCCACCGACCAACTCCGTGCATCGATCGTCGACGAGAGTCTGGAGCTTGTGGGGGTCGACTGTGTAGACTTTGATACCGAATTATCTGAATATCAGTGAGTTTGCATCTCTGCTCCCCATACCGTTCCTGTTGGTCATTTTTCTTGTGCTTCTATCTCATACTTTGGCCCCCCCAAAAAACATGTATCACACTTATCAAGTAGTTGCTGACTCTCGATCAGGACCCAGGGTGGTATATTCACAACGCCAGGAGATGCTTACACGACTCCGGTCGATATGTGGGTGAAGGCCCTAGGTGCGGCATTTCGCGGAATCAAAATTTTCAAGATACCAACGATTGACTAATTTGGGCTTTTTTATAATTCCCTCGATCGTAACTTTATTCGGCACGTGTTTCAAACATCCCCCCTACCCATCCTTCAACCATAAAGACTTTCTCCTCGAAAAGATTTCCAGAAACTACGACGTAACGAGAATAAAGTCAATTGGTGGTTGTGCTCAGGTGCGTTTCAGGTCGTCGCCATCTCTCTCTGGCTCTGTTGTTTGTCGGTAATCCGACCCTTGTTATCATCGTTCGTAGCATGCCATCGTCTGGTGGAAATCAACCCCGATCCCTTCATTCCCCGCGTTGGATCCGCGACTTCCGCTCCACTCTCAACTTCCTCCAAATACGTTCTCGTTGGCCAATACCCCCGTCGCACAAGATACATCAGCACATACCCATGCATTGGCCCTCGAAGCACTTCTCGGGGGCCCAGATATCATGGCCGCGCGCGTCGGTACTTGTGCCAACGCGTCGATTCTCGCGGCTCAGCTCCTTCGCGTCCGGGAGTCTTGGACATCGGACGTGTGGGCACGTACGGGCAAGATACAACTCGCGAGCACGTTCCTCGCGAGTATGATCGTCGGCGAGTGGGTGAACATGTGCGAGTCTGAGGCGTGTGCGACTGGTATGTGGGCACATGCCAGTACTCAAGGCAATCCAACCCAGGGACACTGGGATGAGGGTGTCCTCGAGATCGTCGGTGGTAGTCGAGAGGAGGGGCGGAGGATCCGAGGATGGCTCGGTGAGGTCGACTTGGCAAGTGGCAGGAAAGTCGCCAACGTGTCGCGGTATCTGTGTGAGAGATTTGGATTTGAGCCTGGTAAGTGTTGTGCATGTTATACAGATGCTCAAGGCCGATTCATGTTTCTTTTCTTTTCTTTTTCTCAGATACTGTTGTCACACCATTTACTTCTGATTATCTTTCTGGATATCTTTCTCTCTGTCCGTCGCCTGGGGACGCTGTACTATCGTTTGGACCCATGGACACCCTCCTTACACCCGCACAACACTATCATCCCACCCGCCTTTACAGCCTATTTCCGCATCCAGCACAGGACCCAGGAGAAAAGCGAAGATACATCGCTATGCTGACAAGCAGGTGAATCTACCCCTCTCGACTACCATCGTTTCCACGTTTACCTAATGTCTGGTCCAGAAATGCCGATGTTCCTCGTGCCTTGGTTCGAGACATGTACACCAAAAGCTGGAGTGCTTTCGACCGTCTAGTCGCTATTGTTCCTCCCGGTGGCTCCATCGGGTATGTGAGCATCATCTGGGGGGATTTAGAATCCGAGCCTAAACTCCACATGTCACTCTGTACACAGGCTCGACGACAAGCTTTTCAGCTTTTGGTTGTTGCAGGGCGATAGCTACCCACTATCACACGTCAAGGGAATCTACCGATTCGAAACGGGCATCAAAGTCAATGAATTCAGAGATCTTCGCGCAAATCCGCGATGTCTTCTCGAAAGCCAGGTTCTCTCCTTCCGCGTCCGATGGTCCCGGATGATATCCACCGGTGTGCTCGGTTCCAACACCAACCGCAATCGTGGGAATGTGCAGACACCAGGGCCGAGTCCCATCGTAACATCTGCTCCGAACAGTCGTGCATCAAGTCTCGGGCTCCCGTATGATCCGTACGACTACTCACCATTACCAGCTCGGATGTTGGTCACGGGAGCGGCCGCAAACTTTCCTTCGGTCGCCAACCTGGTCGGGGACGTTTTCAATGCACCGGTATTCATGCCAAACACGCAAGTAGACTCTGCTCAAGTTGTCCCGCATCGCAACGCTCCCGCGAGTGGTTTCCCCAGTCGAGGGTCTCTGGGCGGAGCATACTTTGCACGCTGGATCTGGGGCAAGGAGCGTAATTCTGCCAGCGGTGGTTCGGGGACTGCTAGAGGTCTTGGTGGGTTTGAGGAGGAAATACGAAGGCTACACGGGAAGCGGTGGGTTGCGTCTGGTGGTACACCACTACGCACCAACGTGAACGGACCTCTGGGTGGGAGTGGCGGGAGCGGAGCCAACAGTGGCACCAGCACGCCGTATGGACACCCACGGTCAGGCCTCGGTTCCAGCGTCGTCGTGGAGGAAGAAGAGGACGAGGTGGAGGAGATGGAACGAAACGGTGGGATGCTAAACGCGTCAGTGTTTGCGGGCGGCTTTGCAGATCGGGACCTCGGGCGGGACATTGGCCGGATGCGGACGCTCACTGGATCCACCGTAGACACGAACACGAGCGCAGGGTCGGGTGCGCCCTCGACGGCGTTCACGACACCTGATCTGGGAGGCGGAGCGAGTCCAGGGGCGAACGGCGGTGGTGGGGCTGCACCACAGACGACCAGTCTCACCCCTGTAACGGCGATGCCGACTGCAGATTCGGAGGCCCAGATCGGGCTGGTAAAAGTAGCGGAAGCAGACGTGGACGCGTTCATGACCTATGCGGCCATCGTTCCCGAGTATTGCAGGTTGGAGAGCATGCTATGCAAAACCCTCGTGTGATCGTGCGTGGTATTGGCGGCGATTCTTTTTCTCTTTTCTTTTTTAATCGGCAGGGAAGTAGCTATCGTTTGGGGCGCGATTGGTTTGGGATCGATCACATCGATGGAAGGTGGAACTGGAATCAGTACAAGGTCGGTTGGCGTAAAATGAAAGCACTCCATCATCCTCCATCTGTATAGTACATATAATAGGATCACGTCAATAGCCATGCACGCTTGGATTCAGTCACTGGGTGGTAGTGTTATGATGGCCATGATTACTGGTCGCATTCGGGGAAATCAGTGATATTGGAATCCTGTTGACGTATCATAAAGTCCCAATCGATTGGACCTGGCATGCCACACCTTCCATGGTGCCACAGTTTGGGTACAAGCCCCTGAGTATTGGATGCCAAACGATCAATAGGGGGCAAAACAAACGTCAGCTCCACCGATTACGAACGTCACGAACACGTAGCGCGATATAAAAATCAGTCCTCTGAGGAGCTCCTCTTTTCTTTCTTTCCCCAGGACCATCGAACCTTCTTTCAACCCCTCTGCACTATGTCCTGCATTCAAGCAAACAGCACCTACTCTCTTACCAACCTCAAGGGTGGTACTTGCCTTGACCTTTCTGGCGGTGACAACGTTTCCAGTACGTTCATCTCTCTCTCCCCCGCTCGTTTTCGTTGGTTCTGTTGAATTCTCAACTGGGCATTTGGTTTTGAACAGTCATCGGCTACGGGTACCACAACGGACCCAATCAAGCGGTACGCATCTCGTTTCCATTCCCGTTCGCCTCTACCTGGCCGAACGACCCTTGATCATGGTTGTTCGCATCACGTTCGCTGACCATGGCTTTGACACAGTGGACCTTTGAGAGCGCCGGCGGCGACAAGACGTTTTACCTCAAGTCCGCGGGGAGTGGTCAATACCTCTCCGCCGCTGGCGAACCGCGCGACGGACAAAGGATCGTCGCTGCCGGGTCGCCGTACACGTGGCGCGTCGAGGACGAGCAGGGAGTGGACAGTGGAGTGAGGTGAGTTGGCTTGGACGCCTCGTCTTTTGGTTTCATGTCGCGCTGACCATTTTTTTTCCCACCTGTGATCTTTTCGGATCGGCGTGACGATGCCGTTTTGGGATTCGTGTTGTTGTTGACGTATCATTGGATGTTCGCCATGCGGTTGGTGATTGGG
>JBBPRX010000686.1:0-12647 GCA_038093195.1 Boletus fagicola | reverse complement strand
CTGTTACACAGGTTGCACAGCACCAAGGACATTACCCAGGACAGCCCCTTTCCATTCCACAAGGCAACCCCCAGATTGCTCAAGCCACGGCGGTCAGTTACATGACACCAGAAGCAGAAGCATTCTACCGGGATAAGTTTGAGGTTGAAGCTAAGCAGCCAGCTGCGCAGGCTTTAAAAGGACAGGGTTCATAGGTGATGAGGGTCCCTGCGAACCAGAATCATGTACAATTTCTTCTTCTCACATTCACACTAGAACAATGGACGAAAGTAGCAATACTTGTAACGAAAACAGCCTAGTGGATTGCACCGATTCCGATTTCCCTATATGTACATTAGACAATGTTTTTGCACAATATGATATTCATTCCGAAAGTGCAACTCCTGAGAGCACGGTGCCGGAATTAAAACAAAGCATGCTTAATTCCCTTGTTTGACAAGTAAGAAGCTCTCCTATTTATAAATCACTCAAAGAATCACCACTCTCTCTTCGCACCAGTACTCTGTCATTTGGCGGTGAATTATCGCTTAAAACGAGTATTATGATGAAAAAAGATGGCCAATGGCATAACCAATACGTTCAGGCACTTTTGGATTCAGGTGCTTCTCATACTTTCATAGATGAACAATATGTATTACGACATGGCATTCCTACTTCCAAAGTAGATCGACCATTAGAAGTGAAAAAGACGGCTCTAACGGAGCAATAGGTCAAGTAACTCACATGGTCACACTCATTATTACTATTCAAGGACATTCAGAAGTCATAGATGCTTACATTTCTTGCTTGGGATCTCATCGACTAATCATCGGGTATGATTGGCTTTACCAGCACAACCCGGATGTCAATTGGGTGAACAAATCAATTTCCTTCCCTCATTGTACTCCTTATTGTAAAATCATGGGTCTAGGACCCGAAGTTGTTTCCCCTTCTATTTGTGTAATTGAGGAAGGACTAAAAGAGAAGGTCCCCGAAACATATGTACCACGAGTTTCTAGATGTCTTCTCAGAAAAGGAATCAGAACGCATGCCCGAGCGAAAGCCCTGGGACCATGCTATAGATCTCAAACCCGATTTCATACCGAAAAAGGGAAGAGTGATTCCTCTTTCAGACATTGAAATGGAGGAAGTTCGTACCTTCATTGATAAAGAACTCAAAAAGGGATACATAAGACCTTCTAAGTCCCCTCAAACTGCGCCAGTATTTTTTATTCCAAAAAAAGACAGAAAAAAGAGACTTGTTATGGACTACCGTTATTTAAATGAAGGTACCATCAAAAATGCATACCCACTCCCTCTAATCTCCACTCTCATCAATCGGCTAAAAGATGCCGACATGCTCACTATGCTTGATCTGCGATGGGGATACAATAATGTACCATCAAAGCAGGCGATGAGTGGAAAGGAGCGTTTGTAACACCAATTGGGGCTTACGAACCAACTGTCATGTACTTCGGAATGACTAATTCACCTCCTACATTCCAGCAAATGATGAACAATATCTTTAATAATCAATACGCTGTACTAGTAATCTATATTGACGATTGTATGATATTTACAAAAGGAAAAACCAAAGTAGAACATGAAAATATCGTAAAAGAGGTATTAATGAGATTATGAGAAAACAATTTGTATGTTAAACCAGAGAAATGTGCATTCTCCAAGGACAAAGTAGACTTTTTGGGTATGGTAGTATCTAAAGAGGGGGTTGAGATGCAGGAAAAGAAGGTGTCAGGAGTATTGGATTGGCCAACCCCCACATGCCTCAAACAGCTGCAGGGATTCCTCGGACTTTGTAATTATTATCAACACTTCATTGAAGGATTTGCTGAGATCGCCAGACCACTCAACGATCTAACCAAAATGGACACACCATTCACATGGGGTCCTTGGCAAAAGGAAGCCTTCGAGACACTAAAGAACAAGTTCCGCGAAACCCCACTTCTCGCGTATCCAGATAGAAATAAGGAGATGAGGGTAGAAATGGATGCCTCGGATATAGCCACAGGGGAAGTTCTTTCTGTGAAATGCAAAGATGGACTTTGGCGACCTTGCGCCTTTATTTCACATTCCTTTGATAGTGCTAAGTGCAACTACCCTATTTACAATAAAGAACTCTTAGCTGTCATTCGAGCTTTGGAAGAGTGGAGGCACTACCTAATCGGTAGAGAAAGTTTTGAGATTTGGACAGATCACAAAAATCTCAAGTACTGGAAAAAGCCATGAACTCTGTCCAGTAGACAAGCAAGATGGCACACTTTACTACAAGAGTTTAATTATTTATTCGTTTACAAACCAGGTTCATCAAATGGCAGAGCTGATGCCTTATCCAGGTGTCCGGATCATGGTGATGCCGTTCAGGATCATAATACAAACATTACAGTCTTACCACCTTCGTTATTCTTAAACAATGTTTCATTAGAATCTTCCTTTTTTGATACATTACAAATGGAATCAATTGCCTTGGGCGTTGATTCTATTCACAACTTCTCTTTTGATCATGATAACAATATTTTCAAACATAACAAAAACAAAGTCTTCATTCCTCCATCTTTACATACTCAACTTCTGAACATTTGCCATGACTCTCCAATTGGCGGACACTCTGGACAAGGACATACTATACACCTTCTTACTTGATATTTTTCATGTCCTGGTGTCACCAAAGACATTAAACAATATGTAGATAGCTGCCAAGCGTGCTGTCATATACCATACTTTCAAATACAACTCCATCCTCTGGGCACTCCTTCCGACTCTCTCCACTCATCCTCTGGCACGTTCTCACCCAGGACTCAACTCCACACCTCCAGACTTTGACCCCAGTACATAGCTACTATATCCGTATTAGTCCCACTCTGTAGATACCTCCATTCCTGTGCTCGCATAGTAGTACAGCTCTGGCTTCTTTCCTCCCGGACACTACTCACCTCCGTAAAAATCCTGTGTACCTCCGACTTACTTAAACTCGTAGTTACTCTGTACTTGAGCTCAGCTCAAATATCAAACTTGACACCTGACTCCTCCCTCCAAGTCTACCTCCAGTTCCCTCCACGTCCTTCCGAAATACCGAGACAATTGATACTCAGCAAGGGCGCACCACATACAGTGAAGCCAACGTCTCAATACCTCTGAAACTCCGGAACGTTGGAGTTACCTCCAGGAGTTCAGAACAGTCTTAACAGTATATTTGAGCTCCCACTTGCTGACTATCCTTTCGAACATCAGTACCTCAGGCCTTCAAAAACCAAGTGGTTAAAAACCCCATCATGAACTCCACACCATCCATCACAACCTTCATCTCATCACGCTATGATGCCCTTAGTGTCTTCTCTAGTCATCATCAATGATCCATAGTTGCGGACTCTCATCAATTCCGTGGCTTTTCTCCTTGCCATCCCCCCAGCTCCACCTCCCAGGTACATCCGCCTTCAACTCCGGGATTTCAATCCTTGGGTTGAAACACCCGCACCTCCGCAACTCCTAGTCAGCGTTCTAGTCAAAGAGCGCAGGACCAGCCCACTCCATCAAACGGCAGAGAACCCCTTGACGATTCAGACATCTCTGAGTCAGACCCTGACAACTCTGAAGACGAGGCATCAGATGCCCTCACCCTCCTTGCCTGTTCTATCCAACGACTAGCCAGGCATAGTCGTCCAACCTCCAGCTCTGGCCAGAGAACCAAAGTCTGCGTTCCGGACCAGTTCGACAGATCGGAACCTCGCAAACTCCAGGCCTTCTTGGTCCATTGCGAGCTCAACTTTCAGGACCACCCTAAGGTTTTCCGAACAGATTGCGCCAAAGTAACATTTGTGCAGTCCTACCTCACGGGCATGGCCCTTGAATGGTTCGAGTCCGACCTCCTCCTCCAACCACTCAGAATGCCGTCCTTTTTTGGATGGATAGTTACCCCAACTTTGTCCTGGAACTCCGGACAAACTTCAGCCCTCACGACCCCGCCAGTAATGCAGAACACGAACTCCGAAATCTAATCATGGAGGATGAGCAATGAATCAACAAGTATATGGTAGATTTCAATTGCCTTGCTTGTCAAGTCCAAGGATTTGGAGATGGTGCACTCCGGCACCTCTTCTACTCCAGACTTCCGAATCGCATCAAGGATGAGATATCAAGTACTGGCAAACCACGTATGCTATTGGGAATGCAGACCCTAGCAAAGTCTATCAACTCGTGTTATTGGGAACATGAATCCAAGTGTAACCATCAGTCCATTCCACTAACCAGCACTGCCCCAACCTCCTCGTCTATGCTCCCTTTTCCCCTGCCTTCCTCCAACATCTCCGACCCCACCTCCGACTCTGCGTCCACCTCCTCCTCCACCTCCGACTCAGACTCTGACAGTTCCAACAAGTCCAACTCCTCCGTCTCTACAGACTTTGTTGAGCGATAGCATTGTTTCAATCAAGATCTTTGCTTCCTCTGTGGTTTTGCTGGCCACATTGTGAGAGACTGCCCTCAGTCCTCTTGTATCTAATACAACTCCGATACTCCGCACCTTGGGTGGGCGCTGTCGTCCATTGTGCGCTAACTGAGCTCCAGCTCAGCACTACCGCTGTGAGCTTCCCTCCCTTTCTCTGCTGCACCTTGATGGTGTTACTTCCAACTCCCTCCAACTTCTCCTCTGCGCTTTTTGGCAACTCCGTCCCCACCTCCCTGCCTCAGTGCCCAGCAGTACTCCAACTCCCGTCCTCCGCACCCACTATTTTTACTAGGTGATCACTCCGTTCGCACTTCTGCGCACCTCTGTTGGGTCCCCCTGCTCCCTTGATATTAGGAAACCACTGGCTCACCTGTGAGCGCTCCGTTGAGCATTGGGTTATGAGCAGTACCACTTTCCCTTCACCTGAGTATGGACGCCAACAACTCTGAGCTCCTCCACATCTTGGGCTTGCCCTCGACACCTCCGGTCACTCTGATCTGCCTACATACCCCTCGCCCCCTGCCTTTCCTGCCCACTCCTCTTTACGTAGACTATGGGATGTCTACCCTAAGAGGGGGATAGGGACTCCGCTCCATAACTCCAAACCTTTGATAGGTTCCTTACTCCGTCCCCTACATACCTCCGTGGCAATCTCCGGATGCCTCCGGATGCCACTCTCACAGACACCAGGAAGATGACTTCAAGTATCTACAACACGGATTTGGAAGGTATCTACTCGCTAGTCATTGCTTCCCTTTCACTCCCCTCCAACTTCTTCTTTCTGCGTTCCTCTGCCCTCTCCTTTTCCAGTTCCAGCAGCTCCCCCGCTGCCTCCTCTTCCTCTTCCTCATCTCCGGACTCCGACATCTCCGACCTCCCTCCGTACACCTCTGTCTTGAGGTCCACCAGCTGCTCCAGCAGCACGCACTGGTGATCTATGAGCGCCCGCTGACACTCCATCACCTCCCCCTGTCCCTGCAGATCCTTGTGAATCGCCATAAGGAGCTTCGTAAGGGCCTCGAGTGCCCCTACTACACCCTCGCACCCATCCGACCCCTTCACGCCACTTGGCCCCCCCACCTCCGACCCCTCCGGGCGTTCCGTCACCCCCATCTTTGCCTTCTTCCTCCACCTCTCCGGTACCTCCTCTCCAGGCCTCTCGCACTTGGCCTTCACCTCCCTACACCCCACACACGACATCACCTTACCAGGCCCGAGCACATACTCAAGACCTCTGTCCAAGCATCTAGTGCACGCCGGTGGTTCCGATGCCCTCTTCTTCCCCTTTCCGCCCACGTTCAGCCCCTCCGGTCATGCCTCTGCCGCTTTGGCGCTCTGCAACGCCCTCACCTCCTCCGCCTACCTCCGATCAGTCAGTGTTCTCTAGAGGAGAATGCTGTACTTACTCGTTTCTTGGCCACCTCTTCGGCCTTCCTCTGCTCCGCTGCCTTACGCACTTCCTCTGCCTTGCATGTGGCCTCCTCCGCCTCCTCTGCCTTCCTCCGCTCCTCCTCTGCCTTCCGCTCCTTGACATGACACCGCCGCTCGGCGTACTTCGCCACGCAGAGCTCGTTGTTGTTGTCCACGCCTTCGATGAGTTGTTCTTCGGACCACGTCTTGATGTCGTCGGACATGGTTATTGTTAAGTTCGAAGAACTTAACAAGTTACACGAGAGTGTAACTCCTGTTGAAGTATCTTGTAGTGACCTCTGTCACTGGTGCAACCTCTGTTGCTCGTATGCCTGGTATCTCGACGAGCCTGAGTGCTTGAAGGTCTCGACAAGCCTTGATGCTTGAAGGTCTCGACTAGCCTGGATGCTAGAAGGTGCTCGATGAGCCTTGATGCTCAAAGGTGGCCGTGATGGTTATGCCTAGGCAGTCCTAGGCGGAAAGGAGGATAGAGAGAGAGGAGGCTGAGACTTGCTGGGGGGTAGCAAGGAACAGAAGAGTACACTGGATTGTGTAGGTTCAGGTTAAAGAAGGAATACAGGCGGAGCCCTAATATATATACTCGTAGAGTGGTTTAGGGCCAGTCCTACTAAATAAGGAAATAGGAGATAAGGGCAGGCATAGACACGTGAAGACGCGTGGCAACATGAGAAGGGACGCACATATGAGGTAAGCAGACGCGCGTAGGGAAAAGGGATCACGAGACCGCATATAAGGAGAACACGGTTGAGGAGGCAGTGTTCGAGTGAAAAAGGGAAGAATGTGTCGATGCATAGAGACGTGAGACGCGAAACGTGAAGCACATGAGAGACATGTGATGAAGCTGGGGTTTAATGAGGCTGTGTAGGAACAGCCTTGGGCAGGAATAGAGTGTCGTCAAAGAGGTTGTCCCAGACCGAGTGCAGTATGGCGAACTCCTCTAGGCCGGAAAGGATGTCGTCTTGGAGTGTCCAGGCGGGGTGGTCCTCAGGTATGGTCTCCTGGGTAGTCAGAGGAGAGGAAAAACCGGGTGGGGTTTCTCCAGTCGTAACAGTGTAGGGTTGTAAGTAGAGACAGGTTAGCTGCAACTGACCACAACAAATCAATGATAGTCTGGTTGAAACCGGAGTAAGAACACTAAGGAACAACAAAGTCTGAGATGGAATGGTGACTTAGAATGATAGTCTGACCAAGGACAAGGGTTGGATATAATGAGATGAGAGAAATCCAGTCAAGGACGAGGACTGGATACTGAAACAATATGTTTAGGTTGGTCAAGGACAAGGACCAATGACTAGCAAAACAACAACAACAACGATTAGGCAGAGAGGAGTCCAATACCCGTGATCCAGGCTGAGTGCACAAGATGGTTATTGAGATTCAGGTACAATCTCTTTATAGTCCGGGCATTCCCAAGACTTGGTAACTAAGAGACCACAGAAGCAACTACAAGATCTGAGATATACAAAGTGGCAGAATCCAATCATCTAAGAAGTCCAAAGATGATGGAATATGAAGTGAGATGGTGTTTAAGGTAGGGAAACAATAATGAAAATGTAAAATGGTGACTAGGATAGATAAACCGGATGGGTAGATAAAGTCCTGTTCAGTCTGGACAGCGGACTGATACTTTGGACTGACTAGAACTGGTCAGACTGAAATGACTTACCTCGGACTGGAACGATGGACTATGAGGAGTAGACGCTTGAAGACTAAGAGGAAAGGGGACTGTGAACGTAGAGAGCTGGAGGCTCTAACACCACCTGCAAGGAGTTCATTGATAAACGTCTCAAGATGGGCAAGATTGTCCCCTCAAAATCTCCCCAGGCCTTCCCATTCTTCTTTGTCCAAAAGAAAGATGGAAAGCAGCTTTGCCCCTGCCAAGACTACTGATACCTCAATTCCCACATGATCAAGAATGCATATCCCTTTCCCCTGATCTCCGACCTTGTCAATAAATTGAAGGGTTCCTCTATCTTCACCAAATTTGATGTATGATGAGGATACAACAACATCTTGATCAAACCTGAGGACTGTTGGAAAGCTGCTTTCATCACCCCCTATGGCCTCTTCGAACCCACCATAATGTTCTTTGGAATGTGCAACTCCCTGGCCACATTCCAAGTGTTTATGGATGACCTCTTTGGAGATTATATGGCAGAGGGATGGTTGATCATTTATATGGACAACCTTCTGATCCACTCTGCCAACCCCGCCCTGCATGAGGAATGAACTCGGAAGGTTCTCCAACACTTCCGAGAACACAAAATGTATCTCAAACTGGAGAAATGCACCTTCACTGCTGAAGAAGTGGAGTACCTCGGAATGATAGTCAACAAGGACAGAGTCCAGATGGATCCTGCCAAGTTGAAGGCCATTGAAGACTGGCACCACCCAGGAAATGTGAAAGACGTCCAGTCTTTCTTTGGTTTCTGCAACTTCTACCAGAAATTCATCCCCTCCTTTTCCAATATCGCACGACCCCTCCTCAACCTCACAAAAGCCTCTTGTGAGTGGAAATGGGGACCCAACCAAGAGAAAACATTCCAGGGGTTACAAACTGCTTTCACCTGTCAACCAGTCCTGGCCTTTCCTGATACCTCAAAACCATTCACCCTGAAGACAGATGCCTTGTTGACTGCTTCTGGTGCAGTCCTGATGCAATGCAATGCCAATGGCAACTTGAGGCCATGTGGCTACCTCTCCCAGATGTTCTCTCTGGCCAAGAGAAACTACAATATATATAACTGAGAGCTACTCACTGTCATATGGGGCCTAGAAGATTGGAGACAGTACCTTCTAGGCTCACCCTTCCCTGTCATGGTCCTGACAGACCACAAAAATCTCACATATTTCAAAGAACCCAGGAAGCTCTCCTGTCACCAAGCACATTGGCTCCTCTTTCTCATGAACTTTGATGTGGCCTATATGGCCCTCCCGGATACCCAGATGGTGCCTGCTGATGCCCTATCCCGATGAGACAAGATTGATACCTTGTTGGACAATGCCAATATTCAGCTCCTTCTGGAATCTGCTTTTGATTTACAGATCAATCAGATTGACCTCACCCTCACGGAAAAGATTCACGACTCCTCCACCTTGGACCAGTTGGTCCTCCACACCCTCCATGCTATGGAGAAAGAAGAGAAATTGTTTCACAGATACTCCCCGGATGATTGGACTTTCATGGATAGCTGATTATATTTCAAAAACTGCATGTACATTCCCATGAATGTACATACAACATCATGTCATTGTCTCGGCAGCCCATGCTTCTCTGGAGGGTGGTCACGGTAGCCACCTCCACATTGTTGCCCTCCTCTCCAAAGACTATTGGTGGCAAGGTCTATCTGCTTATGTCTGCTGCTATGTGGCTGGCTGTGGCGTTTGCCAAGCCTACAAAGTGCAGACCCACCCCACCATCCCACCACTCATTCCCCTCACCATTGCCACACCCATCCCTTCCAACATCTCTTTGTGGATCTCATTACTGACCTCCCTCGTGTGTGAGAATTTGATTCTATTATGGTCATGGTCGACCATGGCCTTAGTAAAAGGGTAATTCTCGCCCCTTGCTCAAAATCAATTGATGCCACAGGCATTGCCCAACTCTTTTTTGATCATATGTTTAAGCACTATGGCTTACATGACAAGTTGATCTCTGATTGAGGGCCACAATTTGCCTCTGCTTTCACTCAAGAATTGGTGCATCTCCTCCATTACAATGTAGTGCTCTCCACAGCCTACCACCCACAGACAGACAAAGAGACCAAACAATATAATCAAAAACTGGAGACCTACCTTCGCATCTTCTGTGATGGCCAGCCACACAAATGGCTGGAATATCTCTCTATCACCCAGTTCTCCCATAACACTGTGGTCCACTCCATCACCAAGAAATCCCTGTTCTCCCTGATCCTAGGGTACAAACCATGCTCCTACCCCCCCTAGGTCTCACCTTCCTTCCTGCACTCAAGCAACAGCTCTCCCACCTTGAGGATGCCCATAAAGAAGCCAAAGCTGCTCACACTCTTGCTCAACAATGAATGAAGGAGAGGGTTCATTCCTCTTTCAAACCATGGAAGGTCAGCGACAAAGTCTGGCTAGACTTGTGGAACTTGAAACTTCAGGTTCCAACCTTAAAACTCATGCCCAGGTGCACTGGTCCCTTTACCATCTCCCATGTTATCTCCTTGGTCACCTTCCAATTGGATCTTCCTAAACAGTGGAAGCTTCACAACATGTTCCATGCCTCTCTCCTTTCATCCTATTGGGAGACACTGGAAAATGGCCCCAATTTCCTCCAATCCCCACTGGAACTAGTCAGAACAGCTGAGGAATATGAATTGGAAATGATCATCAATCATCAGAAGAGATTGGGATGAAACCAGTACCTGGTTCACTGGAAAGGCTATTTCACAGCCGAATGGATGTGGGAACCCAAAACCAACTTGGGCAATGCCAAGAAGATCCTGGAGGACTATAAAAAGAGGGTCAGACTCTGAATGCCTCTTTTCCTCCAACCACCATCATCTCTCCCATTGATGCCCTTCCCCTTTATTCCCTCTGTTCCCCTCTCCACCCGCATTTCTCGTCTCACCCCCACTGACTGCCATCTCATCTATGTTGCACTCTTGGAGAACTGAGAAGTGTTGATTGTGCTTGAGTGCCTCCCACTCTTCTCCAGCAATGACTCCCTCATCTGGCTTATTAGACTCTATTGCCAGTATGCCACACTTCACTCCCTTCTCCCCTGGGCCGCCAGACACCCGACAAGTTCCTCTATCTCATTCATTGACCCCTTCCACTCTTCACCAGAGTTGTCGGCCATCATGGCTCTTGAACAAGTGATCCTCAAGATCAGAAACATGTCCCTCAACCTCCTCCATGACAAGAGAATCAACCTCTGCATCTCAGTCCTTCCCATATCCATTGTTGCCTCTTTTCTACATCCTGTCTTCTACTCTCTTCCTGAGACCTCCAGAGCTGCCTACTTTGACAACTCCAACATTGTCCCAGATGATTGCTTGCCTGACTCCTCCCTCAGAGATTCCCCATGTCTTGAATGAGGCCATGGCCATCGAGGACCTCATCCAATCATTGGAAGCCGAGTTGACATCAGAACCCTCTCCCACTTTCCTCCTATCCGACCATCCTCCTCCATACCAACCTCCCCAGTCATCCCCATTGACCCAAGACCCTTACCTCCCTGTTATCCCATCAGATGCCATTCCTGTATGGTCCTCTTCACCACTGGACTCCTGTCCGAATCTATCCACTGTTTGGCCACCCCATTGGGCTCAGCTACAGAGCCTATCCCCCTTCCTGCCCTCATCATTCCAAATGGGCCCCTTGTCGTCCAAACCCCCACTAGATCTCCTTTCTCAGACTCAACTACAGCCATGGATAGTAGTCCCCAATCCTCTGTGGACTCCCCACTTTGTATGCCCAGCTCCCTTCCTCTATCCCCCCATATATCCCTGGTCCCCATTTGATGCTTTGAACGTGAGCAACCCAGACACATCTGCGCCAACTGCAGCCATTACTACTGCCCCTTCTGCCACCAATCCCCTCCTGGACACCCCCAATACTGTTGTCCCTGCCGATGTTGCAACCATTGCAACTCCACTGAGCACACCTGGCAGCAGTGCACATTCCACAACATCAATCCCATCACCTGGGACCTGTCAAACTATGAAATCAATGAAGGAGACTGAAGTTCTTGAGTTTGAGATGGTACTTCAGATGTACACGGAGGGCAATGTTATGATTAGGGAAACCACCCCCAGTTTTTCTCTTCCTCTGACTACCCAGGAGACCATTGCCAATGACCACCCTGGTTGGACCCTCAGAGATGACATCCTCTCTGGATTAGAAGAGTTCGCCATACCCAACCCCATCTGGACAGATCTCTTTGAGGACACTGCCTCCCTATTTCCTCCTGAGGCTGTTCCTACACAGCCTCACTGATTCTCTTTTCCTTGGTGGCAGTCCCACTGCCTTCCAATTCTATTCCTTCTATTCCAGTTCCTTTCTCACAGACACTGCCTCCTCAATTGCATTCTCTCATATGCGATCTCATGATCCTTTACCACATACGCACTTCATGTCTTGTGTCTTGTGTTGTGATGTATCTCTACACGTCTATGCCTACCCTTATCCCTATTCCCTTATTTAGCCAGGCCTGCTCTAAATCTTCTTACCAGTATACTATATATATTAGGGCTCCACCTGTATTACATAGATGAGTGGTTGAAGACAAGATCCAAGGTGTGAAGGGAACTTGAAGATAGCACGCACTTCTGCCACGCAGAGGCCTGTGAACACATTTAGTTTGGAGGCAACTACAATAAATCACTCGCCATGCAGTGTTTTTTTGATCAGATGAGTCCACACAGTTTGTTGCGAGAACCATGTCAAATCTTGCCAAAGTGGAGGGTTTTCGGGTCACATTCAAGCACAGTGGGTGTGCACAAATCCTTGAGTGATCCTTAGATGGTGTATGTTCATTAGGTGGTAATGAAAGCACCAGGTTAGTAAAGACATCAAAGTGATCATGGATGTTATGATTGGAGAAACCACCCCCAGTTTTTCCTCTCCTCTGACTATCCAGGAGACCCTTGCCATCGACCACCCTGGTTGGAGCCTATGGGACGACATCCTCTCAGGCCTAGAGGAGTATTCCATCCCCAATTCTGTCTGGGCCGACCTCTTTGAGGACACCACCTCTCTCTTTTATCCTGAGGCAGTTACTCCACTGCCTCATTGATCCTTTCCT
>JBBPRX010000685.1:0-12651 GCA_038093195.1 Boletus fagicola | reverse complement strand
CCGTGCGGCTCGGTGGACGCACTACTGCAAACGCGTGCATCAGGCGAGCTCGATCACTGCTGGACGTGGCGGTTCCCCTTCCAGCTGTACAACCAGCCGTGTGTTGTTCTTTTCGGGGGCTGAAACAGTGTCTTGCCAAAGTTGTCATTCTCTTGCGCAGTCGCCCATTGCACTGCAGATAGGAGAGGTCTGCTGTCATCCCCCTATATCCAGCATCGTCGGGGCTGTCACAGCCTTTGATCGAGTAACCTTGCGCCGTACACATGTTCATCATATCCCTACCCACGCCCTCTCGTGTGCATCCCTCACGGCCCGGAACTAGGCCGGTCGGTCTCAACAAACGACCCAGGCTTGCATTGACACCTTGTTCATGACGCCTCAAGCGTCGAGCGCAAAGACTAGCCTCCGGGTATGAGCTGCCAACCTAGTTCTACGAACGGTGGCACCAAATAGAACTGTTCTTCGCGGGAAAATGGATTAAGAAACCTGCGAACATCTCCATCGACCCTGCTCTGAGTTGACCAATCGTGGTTTGTAGATTGTCTCGTACGTAAAAAGCAAAGTGCCACTCTGTCCAAGGACCCCTGACCATGTGTTCGAACCTCGTTTCTCTCTGTTCCGTTGCAATGCGAACAGAGCCAGCATCCAAGGCCGTGTCCGTACTGATTGCTTGTTGAGTAGATCAACGTTCTAAGCAGCCGTGAGCGTGTTGTGCGTCCGCACAAGGATGGGCATCGTCACACCGTTACCGGCGTTATGTGGTCCCAGAATACCGCGATTCCAAAGTTCAGGCAGGGCGGCAATAGTACATAGCAGCCAGTGGAAGGACGGCATTTATGTTCTCTCACTCACTTCTGGATGCACATCCCGTCGCTCATTTACTCATCTCATTCATTCTGTTACAGACTTGAACATGAAAGTCCCGGCGTCATTTCTTATAGTCCTTCTCGCTCTCGCTGATTCTGTTGCGGGACACGCCAGTGGGGGCAAGCCTGCTTTGATGGCAAGACATGCCCGCGCCGCGCGCGAAGCGGTTTCTTCAGTCAGTAGTGGTCATATCAACACCTACGTACGCCGAACCTGCAAGCCAAGAGTCACCGTGAGTTCCACTGGCTTGTTCCTCTCGTCGCAGAAGTACAAGTGTGTTGTATTTTCTTTGTATTTCAATGCTAATTGGAATTCGGGCTGTGTTAGACCAATATTGTCATGTTACCATCCATGGTGTCGACGAGCGTCTCCACGAAGGTCGATATGTTCCCTAATGCACACCTAACCCATTCTACCCCCGTTACCCCACAACCTACGCCTTCCTCAAATAGTGATCTGTTGGCGGCAAACACTGGTCCCATCGACGGTCTTGTCAATGTCGTATCAGCTGGTTCTTGCGGTCCGAGCGGGGCCACTAGTATGGATTGTCAATCGTTCGTGTTCGTTCGTGTTTGACATGCACTTTAGAGCAAATAACTGCATTGAGCGGACCCAATGGGAATATTGATTTCTTGAACTGTGGCTTGACATCAGGAGGGTGGACTCCTCCTCTCATACTCGTCGACGACATTGTTAGCGTTGAACTCTCGCAGGTCGCGTATAATCCCGGATCCGCTTTCTCTGCCTGCAAAGGTTTCGTCCCTCTTTTCGAAAAGTACGGTCAACAATACGGCGGTTAGTTCTCGCCGTATCTTCGAATTTGGACTGGTCACTGAGTATCGGAACTAGTCCCTGCTGTTATATTTGCATCGTTCGCAATGCAGGAGAGCTCTTGCATTCCTACCACGGTTGGAGGCGCTGGTGAGCAGGGTCTGATGCAAATCACCGTCGATAAATGTGATGGTGCACCCGGCGGCAATTGCCAAGACCCTGTAGGTGTTCTCGCGTTGGTAGTATGTCGTATGTTGACTGTGAATTTCTTCAGGACTTCAACATCCATAAAGGAGCTCAGTTCTTCTCGCAGACTCTTGACAGCGTAAATGGCGATCTCCTTCTAGCAATTGGTCACTACAATGGTTGGTACAGGGGTTTGACATACGTGAGTTTCCTGTGGACTAGGTGATGGGCAATTGAACGTTTCCAATAGGCGGAGGCAACTGCTGCCGCTCAGAACGGCAACTGCCGCGAGCAGAACAATCTGGACTAGTGAGTGTTACTTCAGCAGGCGTACCTCGAGGTTGATCATCCTACTCAGTTTGCACCAATTTTTGAATGGATGGATGCAGGACATTAACGCCTACGAGCACAGCCCACCTCTTGGCAAATACTTCAACCTCGACGTTTGCTCAAACTGAGCCATGTCCTTTCCACTGCGTCTGTGGGTCCCACGAATGCGATAGCTCGACGAGTATGCTAATAAGACGGCTTTGTCGCCCTCCGTAATCTCTCAGGCTGATCTGTCCTCGTGTCGATGTCGGATTTCGAGGTGTTTAGTACTAGCCAGGGTGGTCGTCCTGTCGCTGTGTACTGTTTCTTTTGTTATGTAATGTGAAGCTTGGGTGGGAGATATGACACAGCCACCGATCGTGAGATGATAGTATTTGATGCCTTTCTCAGAAGAAAAATCGACGACGAGTTGATCTTGCGACTGAAATTGAGGCTTTGTGGCACTGACATATCTCTACCGATCGACAGAGCACCATGAGCGATGCTTCATCGTCATCCTCGGCATCCCCCTCGACCTCTCTAACATCGCTGCCCTCGCCTGAGTTACAGACACTGAGTCTGAGAGACGTGACCGATGAAGACAGGGCACAGGCTGCGAAGCTGAAAGCAGAGGCCAACAACGCGTTCACAAGTATGTACTCCCGTCCGATCAGCCATAGCAGCTTGACGATGACGTGTCTAGGTCGTAACTTCACAACGGCCGTTAACCTTTACTCGAAGGCTATCGAGCTGAATCCCAGGGATGCCACCGTCTGGTGCAATCGGGCTGCTGCGCGAACGAAGCTGGAAGAATATGGGTTTGCGCTCGACGACGCGTGTGAGTGGATCTTGCGTTTCCGCCCGGTCACGCGAGATTCATGACAAACAGCCAGGGCAATTGAGGTCGATCCCAAGTATGCAAAAGCATACTATAGGTGCGTCGACCTTGTTCTCACGTGCGTTGGCATGCATCGTTCATTGCGCACGTCAGACGAGCAACGTGTTACCTTCAGATCGCCAAACCTCAGTTGGCGGTCGCTGATTTCAAGAAAGTCGTCACCCTAGAACCAAAGAATGATGTCGTCAGATCGCAGCTGACAGCAACTCAAAAGCTCGTTCGGAAAATCGAGTTCGAGAAGGTGTGAAAACTAGGCTTAGGTGTTGCTATTCATACCGAACGCGTTTTAGGCAATCGAGATGGAAGAAGAAAAGGATGCTGTGGAGCGCTGTTTGGAAATTATTGCACAAGGTCTGCCGGAGCGTTCATCTGCGCAGCTGCATTTATTGACGAGCATATCAAATAGGTGGCTGCGACGTAGAGAACGACTATGCGGGTCCGAAACTAGATGTGACCGAGGACGGAAAGTATACAATCACTCATGGATTCATATTAAGTATGATCGATTGGTTTAAGCAAGGCAAGAAGCTTCCACGGAGATATGCCTGGGAGATCGTTCTCGGCGCCCATTCGTCTTTTGTGAAAGAGGACAGCCTGGTCAATCTCGATCTCACGGACGGGGTAACCTGCGACGTCATTGGGGATGTCCACGGTGTGTTGTGAGATTGAACTCTGGTGGTGTTGTGAACCAACGCACATTTCATTTAGGGCAATTCTACGATTTGCTGCATCTCTATTCGCTCACTGGACCGCCCTCACCTGATCACTGTCTATTGATGAACGGCGATCTAGTTGACAGAGGATCCTGGTCTATCGAAGTGATATTGACTGCATTTGCCTATAAATGTAAGTACTGACTGAGTTACGTCGCTTTCCATAGTGGTTGAAGGACGTCAGGGCTATACCCTACCCGAATGTTCATCAATAGAGGCAACCATGAAGCCAAGGAGATGAACCGGACATATGGCTTCGAAGGAGAAGCCAAGCACAAACATGGGGAACAGACATACAAGGTGAGGCAGTTTAAACTTGGTTTTTTCAAAGACTGAGTCGCCAAACTTAGCTTTTCGCACATGTATTTACGGAGAGTGCGTGGCTTGAGGCTAGACGTTATCTGAAAACCTGACAGTTCATGTAGTGCCTCTGGCAACTCTGGTCAGCGCAACAAAGTCGTCTACAGACATCAACCCGAAGACAATATTATCTCCGGAAAAGCTCAAGCGTTATTTTGTCGTTCACGGTGGGTTATTCAGCAAAGACGGTGTGACATTAGAGGAAATACGGAAGCTACCGCGTATCGGAAGACAACCCGGACAGGAGGGCTTGATGTGTGAGTGTTTGGTTGGAACTCCCTTCAATCTTAAATGCTGAGACGCTTGACCTCTAGGCGAGGTATGCATTCAATGAAACCATTTGTGCACTCTCTCAAGTGACCACAGATGCTCTGGACCGACCCCCAAGACACCCCGGGACGCGGGCCAAGCAAACGGGTACGTGGCCGGGAAGGTTGCCTGTCACACGTTGTCTCAACGTGCTCCAGGGTGTTGGTATTGCTTTCGGACCAGATGTCACAAAACGCTGGTGCGACCTCAATGGCGTCACCGGTGTCATTCGTAGTCACGAAGTGCGAGAGAGTATGTAGCTTCATTATATGCTAAACTCGTCCGTGCTCAACATAATTTCTAGATGGTTATGCCATTGAGCATGATGGACTGTGCACAACCGCAAGTCTACATTCGCCAGTTCATCGTGTGGATACTCACTCTTATTCTAGGTCTTCTCCGCACCCAACTACGTCGATCAAGTAGGGAACAAGGGCGCATATGTGAGTTAAATGTATTCGATTTTGGCCCACTCTGATGTTGCACCAACAGATCCGCATAGACGCTGCCGGAGATCTAAAGTACCACCAATTTGAAGCACAAATTCATCCACCTTTGAAGCCGATGGCATATGCCACGGGAGGTCTGGCTAGTTTGATGATGTAGACCCTGGGATATCTCTGCTGTTGTAATCGATTGGGGTGTATGTAAGCGTGGGAATTCGTGTCTTGCCTTACTACTGGCTGCAATATTTCACTGCTACTGTCTGACCATCCCATGGATAAAACGAAGTCCAAGTTAGCGGCGTTCTTTGACAACGACGACGAAGAACCTTCGTTCCCAGTGCGATGGATAGGACCTATTTCTTTGATGTCGAGGCACTCACCAATTTGCTTCATATAACTAGCAAAAGCCATTGGACGACCAAAAGTTGTCCCAGTATGCTCAAGGGACTGTGCGCAAGTCTCGTCGGGAGAAGGAAAAAGAAGCAGCAGAGGCAAAGAAAAAAGAGGAAGAAGAGAACGCGGCCAAAGCATACGTCGACTTTTTAGACGCGTTCGAAGGGGAGGAGGCGAGCAGGAAGAAGGCGGGATCGACTTTCGTTCGAGGCTCAGAAGATGCGAGAACGCCTTATCAGCCCTCTGCGAAGGGTGCGATTGAGATTTCTTCTCGGACGAGGGTGCTGCGGGAGGAAATGGAAGAAGTGAGGAGTCACCGTATGTTTGACCCCATAGACTGATGGTCATTCAGGTCTCTCCACCGAGTAGTGTTCCGAAACCGAAAGGCAAGCGCGCCATGGATTCGTTCCTCGAGGAAATTAAGAGGTATGTAGATTCGTAGCCATGCTCTCCCCTCTCCTGACTTCGTGTTTAGGGAGCAGGCCTTGCGAGAGGCTCGGTATTCTCGTTCTGGTAAGTCGAGGTAACACAACACGCTCGAATGATTCCTCAGCTTCAGTTGTAGCCCACGGACGATCCGTGACTGCTTTGGCAGGTTTGTGCTCGTGTGTGTCTATGGGTCGTCGTTCTCAATCGATTCCCTCTAGCTTACGAGGGTCAGAGTGGAAGTAAGGATCGAGGAGACCCTGAGGTAAGCAATGTACAAAGGCTCGTCCTTCTATATCTCGAATGCAGTGTTTCCCTAGACGTCCAATCTTTTCGTCGCCAATTTGCCTTCCAACGTTACGGAGCAATCCTTGGGCCAGTTCTTTGCACGTCATGGACCCGTTGGTTCCGTAAGTTCTCACTTTTCACTTGAGCCCTCGCCCAACTTAGAACATGTCCTCAGGTGAAGATCATGTGGCCTCGTGGTGACGGCACCAGCGGTCCTGGTAGTGATATGACGGCGTCAAGACGAAATCGTAATGCTGGTCTCAGTGGCTTTGTCTCATTCATGAAACGCAAAGACGCAGAGACTGCGCTGAGAGAAATGGACGGTTTTGATTGGGGAGGCTCGGTGCTACGGGTCGGGTGGAGCAAGGCCGTCCCTATGGCAACGAAGGCGATGTATGGTGCGAATCCTGCCTGATGCTCTCGCTGTGTACGAAGCTCAGCCTATTTTCGTAGTTGCAACTCGCCAATCCCGTTCACGCTCCCACTCCAGGGATCGACGTCATGGCAGGGGAAGGAGCAGGAGTCGTTCATACTCCTCTGGACGTCGCTCGCGTTCCCGTTCTGGTGATCATGGACACAAGTCTTCCCGACGGTCACGAAGCCGGTCATACAGCTACAGTCGGTCGCCCCCGCGTCGACGGCGTCGCTCGTACAGTCGTTCAAGGCGGTATGACAGTCGGAGTCCTCGTCGACGTTCACACAGCGCCTCGAGGCGACGTGAAGAAGAGGAGTCTGGCGTCACAGACACTTTCATACGGGCAGTGGCTGCCGAGGTAAAAGGTCATGGCCCCAAATACGCGGAGAATCTCAAAGAATGGGAACGAAACAATCCAAAATACGCTTTCCTTACTGAACGCAAGGTGGGTTGTTTGGCGATTGTTCAAGATATTTTTTTACATTTGTATTACAGCACCATAGACATGCCTTCTACCGAGGGTTGGTTGAACGCGACGACATCGTGGAACCAGACTTTGATGATGATGTACGTCCTTGTCTCTATGCATGCTTCGAATTTCATTGACACGCTCACATCAGGGGTACAATTCGGTATATTCTACCGACTCCGCGGAGGAATCAGAGCAGGAACGTACTAAAAAAACCGTGTTGGGGAGACTCGCACGGAAGAGGTTCGAGGCGATGTTGCGCGCTCTTTCTGGCAAGCGAGGGGAACTTGCTCGTTGTATGACGTTCAGCCTGGAACATGCCGAGGCGGCTCGCGAGGTTTGCAATTCGCTCATTGCCCGGTCCCCTGAATCTCACCGCCTTCCCGAAGGTTTCCGATATCATCATCTCTTCTTTGTTGGTGGACAGCACCCCAGTCCCACGCAAGATCGCACGCCTTCACCTTATTTGTGATATCCTTCACAATTCAGCCGCTCCAGTACCGAGTGCATGGAAGTTCCGTCAGGAGTTCCAATCACGCCTCGGCATTGTTTTTGATCACCTTTCCACCATTTATCATTCGTTCCCTGGTCGCATCACCGCGGAAACCTTCAAGAAGCAAATCACCTCGGTCGTGGACATCTGGGAAGACTGGATCGTTTTTCCACCAGAGTTTACGACCGAACTTCGAGCACGGCTTGACGGCACTGGCCACGCGGAGTTAAAAGCTGACCAAGATGACAAGAACGAGGATGGGACGTCGGAAGCCCAATCGGCGTATGCGTCTCGGTTCAAGGCCAAGTCGTTCCAGCCGGCTCAAGAATCTGCTGCTTCTGTTCCTCAAGAGACTGAAAAAGACGGTGATGACGTGGACGGTATGCCAATTGAAGAGATGGATGTTGATGGTGTACCTCTTGATCAAGACGTCGACGGAAGTCCCTTCGATGAGGACGTTGATGGTGTTCCGCTTGATGAGGATGTGGATGGCATTCCCTTGGTGGGTGGTCCCGAAGGAGATGATGTCGACGTAGATGGGGAGCCTATGGCAGAGGATGATGTGGATGGCGTGCCGTTGTGACCTAGGACTTTGGACCTTATCATCTTGTTCCTTTCTATTCTTTCACTTTTTGACCATCCTGATTAACTCGACACGGGGTGACAAATGAACGTAACAACGAAGGGTGTAACATATTGCCCAAAGAAAACTATTCGCTGGTATACCCATCCAACCTATAGTAGAGCAAACCTGTCGAATATGTAGTGTGTCAAAGTTCTGTCCGTAAGGGGAGCACTGCGTTCGATAGCTTCCGCCAGATCTCGGGCACCAAACCGAGATATGTAAGGGTATGTCGTCTACAACTCTCCACCAGATCGAATAAATGCACCTGAAATCTACTCCAGATGTTTTGTTGCAAAGCACTTGATATTGGGCGGCGCGTAGCAGTAGCAGCGGGGAACTGTTTCGGCGCAGTCTGTCCATCAGACGTTGGCCGTGGCTAAAGTTTGTGATATCATTCAACCGGACACCCAAATCCTCAAGGCAAAACGGACTTACGTTTCCGCCGATGGCCTTTTCTGCTTCGTGGATCAACCTCGCAGAATCCTCCTCTCTAGTCTCTTTCCACATCTCCCGGAAGTGTTCGACAGCGTGCAGACTCTCACTAAAGCGATGGAGTGTGTTGATTAATGCGACGACTTCTGAACGCTGCAAAAGGTTCTGATTGGTGTCGTGACTACATGGACCGAACGAATTGTCATGACCAGGTAGGTCATCACGCACAAAAAAGGGAGACGTACTGGAGGGCGTTTTCGTCTATTTCAAACAGGACCTTGAGAGCCGTAGCCACGCCAGTGGTTTGAACTTTGCCCCACAGACGACACTTGTCACAACCGATACAATCCATGATTCGGGACACGTTGCGGAAGTGCTGTTTGAATTCTTGTTTCAGGATCTATAGTATTGGTCAGCGACGAGATGACTGGACGTGGGCAGTTGCACAGACGTTTGCGTTCGCCCCACGGAAAAGCACTCGTTCGTCGAATTTTCCGACGTGCCTGGCGATGTTCATTATTTTGTCGAGTCTCGCGAGCGTCTGAACTTCGTCTTCCAATTCGGGCGAATGTGGATGATCGTGGGGGATGAGGCTGTTCCCTGACAAGGAGCAGTAGTCGTATTTAGATAGGTAAGGTGTGAGGCGGGCGACGGCACGGAGGAGTAAGACCGTGTTGAAATAGATGTACTGAAGGCGCTCGGGATGGGAGGCTACTTTGGTGATAAAACATTCAAGATTGGGAGCCTAGGGAGATCATGAGAGAAAAGTGACGCTGTAGATGAAGGGCCACTTACCCATTCACCAGTTGACTGATTCAGCCACTCTGAGCATATATGTGTTGAGATTGATGCATGAAGACCTGTGTAAGGTTAGTACAAATACGATGCTCATTCAACCAAGTACGTGCCAGATATGATCTTGTAATACACTCTCTTCTCCAGACAGTCTCCGTCTGCGTCTTGATCATCTAAAGGCTCGCGCAGGACATCGGTCAAAGTATCGGGAAGGGTAACAGACGCGGCCGATTTTCCGGTGAGAAGATTGAGTTCCGAGAGACCAAAACAATTCTCTTCATAGATTGCTTTCCAGACGCGATGGGCGGAGTGCCCCGAATATCCTGTGTATCGCTCGGGAACAAGCGTTAGATCAACATAGTCTCCCTCTAGCATAGAACCATGTAAGCGCATTAAATGCAATGCAAAACCCAGGGAATGCCAACCTGTCATGTCATCGAGGAAACAAAAGTCAGAGTCACGATAATAACAACCTGGCAACTGGATCCGCTAGAAATTTGGGTGAGTAGTAGAAGCGGCCTAAAATATTCATAGATACCTGATCCAGGGGAGGAAGGTCTATTTTACTCAAAGTAGCCGCCCTCCACTTTTCGGGTATTTCGCTCTGTGAAATGAATGAAGAATAGAACCCGACAATGACAACGCTTGCATACCTCATCTACGGTGGTGATGCCACACTCGCGGTTCATGCAGAAACCGTTCTCTTGCCAGAAAGGACATTCTCGGTACAAGTCGACCTTGCAATAGCGAGGTAGCTGAGTAAGAGGTTTACGTAGATCGGAACGAACTATTCACCTGGAAGTACTTGAAGAATGGAGTCTGGACAAGCTCATGGAGGTTTGTGTAAAGCTCTTCGTTGACGCTCTCAATGGTCTCATAGTCACACATTGTGGTTTCAATTGGACCTGTTGTCTGTGATTATATACGGAGATGATGCCGCGAAGAAAATACAGATCAAGGCTGACATACTTGGCGCTGACAGAGGGGTTCACCGCGGATGGGTGTGTGTTCTAGGACATCCTGGACTTGGTCTTTACGAACGAGAGCGTCACCGAGGAAAGATGAGCCATGCACATGTGTGCCGATGGAAATGGCAAATGCGAGTGCAAGACAAGCCCTGCGACATGCTCGCTGCATCTCTCGTGACGGTGGTAGTGGTACTTTGTATGAATCAATGATCGTGCATCCACGTATTACTTTTGGTCACGTGATATCTGAAATCAATCCACGTGACATCCACGTCGAATTCTCGGCGAGACTTCGGAGAAAACAAGGAGAAAATGACCATCCCAGGATTAGGACCCTTTCGGCTTGCTCGTCCCCATGCGGTACCATGCCGGAACTAGCCGGCATGAATGCTTGTCCTAGCCGTCTGGCACGAGGTCAATACTTATTATATGGCCCCCTCATCCCACGCGACGGCATCACATATTCTCCTCTCCTTCCGTAGCATAGATAAAGCACACCGGATTCTTCTCTTATCTGTTCGACCACAAACATGGCAGCGCCCGTCCCCATCATAACACTGAACAACGGTGTCGAGATGCCCGTCATCGGTAACCGCGGTTCCTCTTTCTTCAATTCATATTGAAATTGGCTCCCCGCAGGCCTCGGCTGCTGGGCAGGGCTTACCGTGGAGAAAAAAACCGCAGCCAAGAATTGGATTCTGACTGCACTCCAGGTGTGCCAGCATGCTCGGCAGGGTGTGCAAAATTAACCCCCTTCATAGAGTGGATATAGGCATTTGGACACTGCCCTTGGATATGGTCCGTTTCGCCTCCCTCATTTCCTTGCTCATACACTGACGCAACACAAGGAACCGAGGGTTCCGTGGGTGCTGCAATCCGCGAGTCCGGCATCCCTCGGGAACAGATCTTTGTGACCACAAAGATTGCGTATGTGGACCCCTTTCAGAGATATTGACTGATTTATCATCGGAGTTGTCACGACCATACAGCTGGCACCACCGGGTCAAAGAGTCGATCGAAGAAAGTTTGGCGAATGCCAAGTTAGATTACTACGATCTCGTCAGTCGCAATCCCTTTCTCACACAGCTTCTTCGCTCACCACATGAACCACAGTACTTGATACACTGGCCTCAGACGATTGCTCGTGGACGCAAGCGAGTAATCACCCGCCTTGCCCTTGCTCTGTGAAGCTGATCAACTTCGCAGCGAATGACGAACCATTGAGGAATCCAGATGGGTCGCTCAAGGCCCTCGACCTCCCGACTTTCAACGAAACTTGGGCGGACATGGAACAAGTCCTGGCCAGCGGCAAAGTCAAAGCTATTGGCATCAGTAATTTCTCGATTAAAAAGTTGGTGCTTCATCCACTAACTGGCAAGGTTATCTCGCTGATATGTCCCCAGCCTCGAGAAACTGTTGACAACGGCAAAAGTTATACCAGCAATTAACCAGGTGGAGTAAGTATGTCACAGCGTCATGTTAGGCATCTCTCATGCTTTCCAGGCTTCACCCATACCTGGCCCAGCCTGAGCTGTTGGAGTACTGCAAGAGCAAAGGAATTTACCTCACCGCTTACACTCCCACCGGTAAATTTACCTCAGAGACCGGAATGGCAGAAGCTGATCAGCGGGCAGGTTACGCCACTGTCCGCGATGACCCCGTTATCAAAGAACTTGCTGCCAAATACAATGCGACTCCGGCACAAGTAATTTTGGCGTGGCACGTCGCCAGAGGGACCACTGCTGTTCCCAAGAGCCAGGACCTACAGAGGCAGAAGGACAATATTACAGTAAGGGTTATTTATTCAAATGGAGCACATACGTGATCGACCACGATGCAGTTGATCACGCTCTCGCCGGAAGACGTAAAGTAAGTGAGTGACCTGGACAGAGGTCAAAGACTGTGCAACAAGGTCGATCAGCTAGGTAAAGTGCATGGCTGGACGGTGGAGCAACTGGGCTGGTGAACGTGACGGACATGTTTCTTGGTCGTGTATTTGTACGAAAGATACAGCCGGGACCAATAATAGGATGTTGTTCGCACGTCTATTACCCGCGCAAGGATTTGGGAACGACGTCTGCTCTTTCCCAAATCCATTCCCCATCATCTTACTTTTTTTTTCCGGTCATTGCGTCGAGCTCCGTCGTTGGGCTCAACGTTCAGGTATTTTCTGTCAAAGGTTCCGCGTCTTGGACACCCGCAATTTTCAGACACATGGACACGTCGGCTACTTCCCCTCCTGGCGCGGCTGAACTTCAGGTCTGGATGTTGTTGCTATTGCTGTCTCCAGGTTGAGACGATTGATTGGATGTGTTTAGAAGTTACACGGGCTCGAAGACACGTCGGACGCCTTCTCAGCTGCAGTAGAGGATGAGACGCCAGCCAAGCCACCCGCCAATTTGAACGTGGTGGTGGACACTAGCGATCAGTCCGCTTTCCCGTCTCTTGAACCCTCGGTCGCTCCTGCAACCCAGCCCGCCAAGTCTGC
>JBBPRX010000684.1:0-12655 GCA_038093195.1 Boletus fagicola | reverse complement strand
GTATCCTTGGACACGAGGGAGTAGAAAAAGGCATTGAATCCCTCATCGTTACGGCGCTTCGCCCGTAGAATGCGCCCTGCGCCAACTTTAGTCTGGTGACAGCTGTCACAATTGAAATACAGACCTAATCTTTGTGCCTCCTGTCGTCGTGATCCAAAGTGAGAGCTGATTTGGATGAGACAAGTGGCTTCCGGCAGATCAATTGACGTATCGCCGACCTGTTGGATCCGACGCAAATGGAAGGTGCCCGGCATGCCATAAAAACAAGATCTTACCTTGGAAAGGAAAATTGTGTTTACGTTCGAGTCGTGTTGGAACCATTGTAAAACTCGCATCCGTTCCACTTGGCCAGTCCCACCATGGATATAAGGCTTTCCCAGCTTTTTTGCGTACGCCTTGAGTCAGACAATGCTCGGCATAAGAACCCCGAGATGCTCCACACACAGATCACACCTCACCTCCAATGCATACACATTATCGGAGAACACGATAATCTTGTCTCCTCGTGCCTCATGGAACTTAATTAGGAATTGACATGCTTGGAATTTTTTAGGGTTCATGCAGTATAAGAGCATCCGTTTGCGTGATTGCTCTCGAAGATACTCCCTGTAGAATTCTGGAGTCATAGGGCACCAGACCTCGGCACACTGTGTTTGTTGAATAATCAAGTATATCCACGTTCTCAAGTCACGAACCTGAACATTGGCTATGTGACCTTTGGCAGCAAGATCCATCCAGTTGGCTTCATAAAGTTTCGGTCCAATCATATAGTTCAGGTCCGCAATCTTATCGTCTTCTCTGACGAGTGTCGCTGCAAGGAAGTACGCAGTTGACATGTACAGTCGATCGAGAGAAAAAATGTTTCACCTGTAAGACCAAGCTTTGAATGTGCCTTAATAGTGGTCACAACACGTCGGAACATAGCCGCAGGAACGACATGAACCTCATCCAACAGGATAAATCCCCATTCCCTCGAGGTTAGAAATTCCATCATTTTCTTGGACTCGTGTGACCGATTGTGAGTGTTCGCAACCATTGAGTAAGTCGAGACGACGATACCGCTGTCGCCGGCAAACTAATCCACGATTTCAGCAGGCGTACAAAAGCGATCGGGGAAGGATATCATACCCGTTCCTTCTGATCTGCGGTAAAGATGGCGATTTGCCGATCCGTGACGTTCGACCACTGCATGAACTGTTGCTTCCATTGCATGACAGAAACACTATGAAAAATGTAAACTACCACCTGGGTACACCGTCATGACACACGTACGAGGATGTGCACAACACGAGACAAGACTTCTTAATGGTGCATGCCGCGGTTATACCGACAAGGGTCTTTCCTGCTCCACAAGGGAGCACAATAATTCCAGACCTGGCTCGGCTGTTTTCAAGTCATATACTGTTCTTCAGGGGTCTCGTTTGAGATCAAGCTTACCCATTTCCAAACATTTTACTCAGGCTGGTCTCTTGATAAGGCCGAATCACCGTGGCGGGTTTGAGATCGATATCCAGATTGGCATTAATGGTGTCATTTCGGAAATCGTATTCTTCGAGCATGGGGTACTCCAGCTCATTGCAACGCTTCTTCACATCCTGTGGAAGTGTCAAATCATGACGCAAATTATAGAGCAAGGGAACTAACATCGATTTTCCCATCGTCTATTTCAAAAGCGTGCACGTTGTCGTCATCCTCCTCGATGTCATCTGCGATGAGCTGTGTTCAGTACATTGACGATACTAGGGTTTCGGGAAGCGTACCAGTATCGACCCCAACTATCGACGTGAACAAATCAGTATCTGATGAAGCTGCCCCAGGAATTCCAGGTGGTCGGCTTGCAACACCCTCGTCCTTCTTTTTCTCCGCATCCTTGGTTCCCGGAATGACAAGATTGCCCTTTGCCGGAGCTTTCGAGGTAGTGAAGGTAGCAGCCCGAATACTATTGTCGGTTTGTTGAGATACCACTCGTGCTTCGCGGATAACCTTGTCTTTGAGCAGGAGCTGGAGAGTATCTGGGTGACTACTTTCCACGAAATACTTGTTATGCTTGAGAACCAGCTTTACTTTGCCATACGACAAAGTGCGTTCGCGGATAAACTCGATGATACTCTCCGGCACTGGTACCTTGTACAACTGTCAAACCTAGTGATCATTCATCTTCAGGACGACATACCTTCGACAGGCGGTTGAGAACCTAACACACGAATGAATAGGCAAGTCGGGGAAATATATCAACCAACGTGCACGCACTTCTATTATATCCTCAGTCTGCAACCCCACTGACACCGCCGCATACAGAGAATACGATGTGAGTTTATATTCATGAATGAATGCCGGTCTAGCAACTTTGCTGTGAACGCGTAATGTACAAGTCGAGTAACAATTCCTGCGTACCTGCTGACAGGTTCACTAATGGCCACAAGAAAGTCTTGGGCTTGCTCTGCAATAGGAGAGAAAGCTTCAAGGATGATATGACCATCCTCTGGGCTGATCCAGAGAGGGCGGGAGGCGTGATCGGGTTTTAAATGTAACCACGAGAAGTCTTGGGCCATGAATATGTGTGATACTAGGGAGTCTTGCTGACGACGGTGGGCATCCAAGGAACTCTCTTCGCCATCAAAGTTTGCCGCACGTCGTGATTCTGCAAGCTTGCGTGTGAGGGCGCTGAAGTTGATGGTCGCGCCGCGAGGTACAATAGCGGAATCGGTAGCTGGTTCACTCATAAAGTCATCTTCCACATCGATATAGTCACCGTCGTCTCCACTGCGCCTGGGCCGCTTCGATGTCGACGCGGAGGGGACAGGATCTGACAAGTAAGTCGTAAAGCACGCCCAAAAAAGAGACAGCAGTACAAACCTTCTGCAGCTCGCTTGGTAGCCATCTTCTCAACGCGACAGGGTATACTGCGCTCAGTACCCTGTGGACGCTGTCCAGGAAGTGTTAGTCATTGTGGAGCCGGCACTGAGCCAGTCAAGCCATGAGGATTTGTCAGCATGTGTCCATTTTGAGCGGAGTCTGTACTTAATCAGGGAAGACGGACCTTCGGAGCTTCATTTCCAACTTTCTTTCTGTCTCTCTCATCGTCCATTGCAAGTCCTTTTCTTCAGTCGCAATGTGGAGACCTGCAACTCGCGAAGTCACTGGAACTAACGAGGGTGAGTCTGATTCTCGGTCGTTGCTCTGGTCCTAGTTCTAACATCCATCTCAGTTCCCCTTGGAACCCGCCGCCGTTTTGGACCGGCTCCGGTTGAGGAAACCAATCCCCCGCAGCTCGCACAGCCATCACCTTCCGCCTACCCCCGCCAGCCTCTTCAAGAACCGGAAATGAGAAAGGGGAGAGAGGAGACTCCGAATGGATCTGCAGGTAAGTCCAGAGATATTCAATAGCGGCGCTTACAATGTCGTGTCTTCTTTCCTTGCTGTCCGGTGGGATTTTCTTCCATTCCCTACTTGATCAGCAAGGTCCACTTGGTCACTTGCTACTTAGCTACTAACTAATACTAACCTTGACACACTGCAATCTCTTACTCTCTCACAGCTGATGCGAATGGTTCCCGCAAGCGGCGTAGCCGCTGGGGCGAAGTCAAGACTGAAATTCCTGGTCTGCCGACAGCGATTTCTGCCGCTGGCGTCTCGCAGGCTCAACTTGACAACTATGCCATTCATCTACGCCTCGAGGAAATTAACCGAAAACTTAGGTTAAATGATTTTATCCCTCCTGAACGAGAACGGTAAGTGATTTTCCATCCTTGTTGTGGTACATACTTATCCCAAGACCATCAGCTCCCCTTCCCCTCCTCCTACTTATGACGGCCATGGACGTCGCACGAACACCCGTGAAGTCCGTTATCGCAAGAAACTTGAAGATGAGCGAATCCGTCTCGTGGATCGTGCCATGAAAAATGATCCCAATTTTCGCCCACCTGTCGAGTATCATCAGCAGAAGCGTTCTCAACGTCCTTCAGAGAAGGTGTACATTCCCGTCAAAGAGTTTCCGGAGATCAATTTCTTTGGACTTTTGGTAGGACCTCGTGGTAACTCGTTGAAGAAGATGGAACGGGAGAGCGGAGCTAAGATTAGCATCCGCGGCAAAGGCAGTGTGAAGGAGGGTAAAGCGCGACCAGATCAGTACGCCGATGATGCTGAAGAAGACTTGCATTGTCTCGTCATCGCTGATTCTGAGGATAAGGTAGCAGCTTGTGTCAAGATGATTAATAGAGTGATCGAGACGGTAAGTGCCTTTTCCGGTCCTCGATGAAGCTCCCATGACCAATGAGTGATGCAGGCGGCCTCCACGCCAGAAGGACAAAATGATCACAAGCGCAACCAGCTCCGGGAGCTCGCCGCTTTGAATGGTACCCTTCGGGATGACGAAAATCAGATCTGTCAAAATTGCGGTGGCCTTGGTCACCGTAAATATGATTGCCCAGAACAGCGCAACTTCACTGCTAATATCATATGTCGTGTGTGTGGTAGCGCCGGCCACATGGCGCGTGACTGTCAAGTTAACAGGGATCCGAATGCACCTCCTCCCCCTCCTGGCCCTCCGGGTGCCCTTTCCAAAGGAGGCTTCGACTCCGAGTACGCTAGTCTGATGGCAGAACTCGGGGAGGGTGGAAAAGGACCTGGTGGAGATGGCGGAAGGGGTCCGTGGGGCAGCACTGGAGCAGGTCACGATATCACAGCGGGCGGCTCTAATATTCCTCCGTGGCGCCGGCCAGAGATGTGGCAGTCAAATCAGCATCAAAACCAAAACCCAGGGTATCGTCCACCTCAGGCTTACAGTAGTGGCTATGGAGCGCAGTATGCTTCTGGGCAATGGCCCGCAGGTGGTTACGCTTCAGGCACCTATGGCCAACAATCCGACTATGCCGCTAGCTATGCCCAATACTATCAACAACAGTACGCTCAGCAGCAAATCAGCACCCCGACACACTAGTTTTTCCCCACCTTTCTCGTGGTAATCCTTATATGACTCTATCCACCGTCTTTCCGACTCTTCATCCTGATGGCCCCGGACGTTCCTCACCGAGCCCCTTCTAGCACCCCAAGAGCGTAGGGTCTGTACTCACTGCAGCTGACCACAGAAGTTCTTTAGGGATCACACAGAAAAATGTGATTATTGATTCATTGACCGTAGCCCTGTTTTACCTAGCCACTATCCCAGCAATTCATGTCCATTGTTGCCAGTGTCAGCGATAGTCGATAATCGATCATAAGTCAATCAATCACTCTTCGTCTGGCTTTTTGCTTTTCCCTTGAACTCTCTTCGTTTCTTTTTCGTTTTTTCGTTTTGAAATTGCCGTCGGAATACGTAACTTGAGCTCCCTCACCGCTGACAAAACACGAAACGAAGAAGCCATTTGTTGCATCTTCACTAGGTGAACATCGGACGAGTGATGAAGCACACTCTGTTGATACAAGTGTTAGATGGTGGAGGAAGTCAGCTTGTCGTTCTCACCTGGCATCTCCAATTCGTCTGGAAGTCCTCGCCGATGCCAGCTTGGGAGTACCTCCCCAGGAGGAGCAAGTTTGAAGTTGCGTCTGCCGGCCTCTTCTGATTTCAATGCTTCGCGTACAACGTGCTCGTTCTCAATGGCATGTATGCTACATGTAGAATAGACGATTCTCCGAACACGTGGGACTGCAATAGGAATCAGTTCTGTCGAACCTTTTGAATGTAACGACCGCCTTTACTGACATTTCATGGCGTGATTTATTACCTTGAGCTGGAAGGTTGCGAGTTTGTTCAACCGCTCTTCCCGTTCTTCATTCTCTTCATGCTCTACAGAAGACTCAGAATTATATGCATGAGGGACGTTACCAAATGGCCCACCACTTTCAAGAAGATGGTCTAGTCTGTTGACGATGCCAGAACCGCTACAGGACGGATCGAGCAGACTGCAACGAGGTAAGCGAACAGGTCCATCGAGCACAGCAATAACTGACATGTGAGTAACACTGGCATACTGTGGATTCAAGGGATCTACGTTGAGAAAGTCAATGTTGATGGCCTCTGCATTTTTGCAGGAAGCCTTGGCGAGCATAGTCTTGAGTGTAGAGAAGCGCCTCTTGTCTCTTTCAAAGGCATAGAGCTAAGTCCAGGGACAACGTGAGCGACTGGCTGATAAAATGATCAAGCGGTATTACTTTTCCCTTGCCGCCCATCAAAGCACTCAGATGTGATGTCTTGTTACCCGGGGCAGCCGTTGCGTCAATAACGACAGCACGTTCGTTGCTCGGAGGGGCGAGTACGATCGCCGGGAAGCAGGAGGCCTTATCTTGTAAGATAATCTTACCCGTCTTGTACTGGACATCGTTGTGGAATTGCACGTGAGGATTGAAAAGCAAGAGGTCAGGGACGTGCTGGTCTTGAGAAAAGGAGTTCCTGTGAGTTGGTGAGCAAGGACGCGATAGAGGTAAAACGGTAAACAGACTCTGAAGAAAACGGGTCCGATATCTGAAAACCTTGCTTTTGGTAATGGCGAATAGCTTCGTCCGTCGTCCAAAGGAGAGTATTCACTCGGACATAACGTGGGATGCGTGCTAGTGCAAGTCCATCGATCTTCCCATGGTTGACACATACACGAGGCACCTACCTGCTCTTTCGTCACCGGGGTGCGCTAATTCCTGATCAGATTTTACGCCACGCTTGATCTTGATGCGTTGCAACTCGCTCCGGAGTCGCGTCTTGTGTCGCAGGACCGCCTGCTTGACAGGGCCATCACCAGCTTGTATGCCGCCAGACAACAGAACGTCATGAACAAGGACCAGTGCCAAGTTCAGCGATGTGATTTTCTTTTCTTCGGTAAGAAGTTTGGAAGCCGTAATCACGTCCGAAAGGACTGCCTTGTCTGTTGCAAACGGATGCTTCAACGACCCGGTACTTACATACACGTACGACCGAACACCTGGGCTTACATTTCAGCGTCTCAATGACGAGGGCAGCAGTCCTTGTTCTATTTTTCGCCGGGAGAGTGGACAGTAAGCCTTTGATGGACCCTTGTTTCGCATCAAGACGGTCGAGGACTTTGGAAGCTTCAAAGTAAAAGTTCATTGCATGAGGGGTATTCTACCGGATACAATGGGCATTAGCCTCTGGAAAAGTACAATATACAGCGAGAGAAAAGCAAGAGCTGTCGAGACAAGATATTAGCATCGGCGTTGTGCAGCGTAGAAGACTCAGATTGATTTCTCGTCAAATCCAGCACAAGGCCGGTCAGACAATGTAGATAATATGGACATCATGATCTCGCGATCGAGAACGTCGACTCACCAGAATGACAAGACCAGGTTGGCCCTCGACCGGCGGAAGAAGTGGTGATAGGAACCGAGGTTACTAGTACGTATAAGTTGAAGTTCGAGCTTTTACACGAGCTGCTTCAAACTCCGTCGTCTTGCCGAGCGTCGCGTCTTGCTGAAAACGCGTACGAGCCGACCCGGGCTATTCTTTCTCCTCCCCGTTGACGAAAGTAAGTGTCTACCTCTCGTCCTTTTCGTCTTTATCCCAATATTGACGCTAGTGCCCGTTGAAACCGAGCTTTACGACTTGCTAGGTGTGCCTTCAAGTGCCTCCGAAAGTGAGTGTCACATCTTGGTGTGACAAAGAGCCATCCTCATTGTTTTCTGCTAGATGACATCAAAAAGGCCTATCGCAAAAAAGTGCGTAGTCCCATGAATGTTGGGCGTGATTGATCTGACAGCATCCCTAGGCAAAGGAGCATCATCCTGTAAGTGTTATGAACTCTCTTTGCGACTAATACTGACTTCGTCTATTCAATCAGGACAAGGTTGGTATTGGCACTGCTTCGGAAATAGACATGGTTTCATCCATTCGCATAGAACCCCAATGACCCAGGAGCGGCACAAAAATTCCAAGAGATGGCTGCGGCGTTCGTATATCTCTTTTCTCCTTACGTTTTCATCCTTTTAATCAACAGCGCGAACTAGCTATGAAATACTAAGCGATCCAAATTCAAGAGAGATTTACGATAAAGAGGGTATGGATGGTTTCGCCGGCGCCGGCGGCCATAGCGGTGGTATGCCATCGGATACCGCAGACATGTTCGCTCAGTTCTTTGGTGGAGGAGACACATTCTTCGACTTTGGTGGAGGACCAGGGCCACGTAGACGCAAAGGCGAAGATACCGAAATTCCTTATCAGGTCACGCTTGAAGATCTCTACAATGGCAAGTCGGTCAAGATGAACATGGAGAAGGAGGTCATTTGTGGAACGTGCAATGGGTTAGCACATCTAACATGTGCAAGATTACTCTTGTTCATATCAAATTTCCAGATCGGGAGCCAGAGGGAATGCAAAACCTAAAGAGTGTAAACCATGTGAAGGCAAAGGATGGACCTTCACGCAGACCCATATTGCTCCGTCCAGGTTCGGGACGATGCGTGCCAAATGTTCTGAATGCAACGGCGAAGGGAGCAAGATTCGAGAGAAGGATCGGTAGGCATCGCGCTGCTTATTGGAGACGGTAACTTACGGAAGCACAGGTGTAAAAAGTGTAAAGGCGAAAAAACCGTCAAGGAGAAGACGCGACAAGAGATTTTTATCGAGAAGGGGATGCCAGATGGTTATCGCATCGTTCTAGCAGGTGCTGGTGACCAGGAAGTAAGCCATCTCAAATCCTGCATGGGCGATGACTGACAATCAGCTAAAGCCTGATATTCCGCCTGGAGATGTGATCTTCCGCCTGAAGACGTCGCAACACGATTCCTTTGAACGCTCCGGAAGTGATTTGCTTGCAAATATCAAGATTACACTAACTGAGGCACTTCTTGGCTTCTCTCGTATCTTAATTACACACCTGGATGGTCGGGGTGTCAGTGTCTCGAGTCCACCTGGCAAGATCATTAAACCCGGTCAAACCATCAAGCTGCGCGGTGAGGGCATGCCCATGTTCAAGAATCCTGATCAAAAGGGTGATCTGTACATCGTCCTTGAGATTGAGATGCCAGATATAGAATGGCTGAGAGGCGTTGACCAGACGGTAAGTTTATGAGCATTCCTCAAAGACGAAGTGATTGAGATTTTACTACTCGTAGGCACTTGCAAAACTCCTTCCTCCAAAAAAGGCGAACATTGAGCCTGCACCGGAGATTATTGATGAAGCACCTTTCGAGGAAGCTGGGCTTGAGGACGTGCGTGCACGGTATTTTCCGGCTAGTTCGGATTTCTTTGATGAAGGCTTTGCCTCGCAGTTCGGAGAAGGGGACGAGGACGATTGGGAGGATGAAGATGAGAACGATTTCGGGTTGGGTGGAGAACCCGAGTGTAGACCGCAATGATTCAGCGGGAAATTTAATCAAGGTATCTTACTTGAATGCCCACTCATTTCTTGTTGTCATTACCTATACCTTAACCAACTTTCATCATCTTTGTGTCGCTATTTACATGTTGCATACATTGTTAATACATCACCCACTCATCCACACACTCATTCAAGGTGCATTTCCGACTTTGGCGTTACTATCAAAAGCTCGTGTGGTTTTTGACTCGAGCGTCCAAGTTACCCCGCCCAAAACGTGTCCTAAGAAGAGTTCGTCCTAATGAGGGTGAGCCTGAAGAACTGCAAGGTACAACAACCTGACTGACACTCCAAATTTCATTGCAATGTCCGAGGCTAGTATACCAGCTGCGACCGGCGATGCCACCTGGTTCAACTCCAGCGCCGCGTTCTTGATACCAGGCTGCGATCATTGTGAGAATTGGACGACGATGAGCCCAGAACATACTTGCCTACGGGATGAGGTGTCCCATGATCAAATTTTCTTTCCCCGGGGTCTGAAATTCTCTGGTTAGTCAATCGAAACTCATAGACCCCTGAACGAGAGCTCACCCGAATAGCTGGACTCGTCTGCTGTAAGAAGGACCTTTGCGCCCACTGCCCGAGGATCCGATTGGAAGTTATACCTGTACTGTTGTCGGGGGAGGTATACACGGCGTTCAATTCGTCTCTTACATTTCGTCGACCAGTTTCCAGTGTGCGGGGAGCATCTTTGTACTTGGGTGAGTGCTGTCGACGACGTCGACCACCTATTAGAATGGTCAGGATAGGGTTGCGTCCAAACATGGCATCAAAACCTTACCGATTCTTGGATATCCGGATGATAGTCAAAGTACGCCCCTACGAGAGACTCCCAGTGAGGGACGCAATGCTGGCAGAGACGCAGAACAATCATACCGATCTGCTTCTTGAAGCATGGAGTGTCACGCAGCGCGTCAGATGCACAGTGAACACCAATAAAGTTTCCTCCCAAGTTGAGATACGTTTGCAAAGCAGCCTTTCCCGTGTCATCGAGGACTTGTGCATGTCGTTGGTACGTCAATAATGCTGGAAGCACCCGCTGGTGTCGAACGTGCTACGTACTTATTCCCGAGTTATTCAAGAACAGGATAGCGTCGTACTTTGCTAGATTCTCGTCTGTGAATTCGGTCTTGTCCTCCGTGAAATCAAACTGGACGTTGATGGAGGAAGCTTTAGCCTTTAAAGCTTCGATGGATGGCTCTATACTCTCATGCCTGTAGCCAGCAGTGGCAGAGTAGGCAAGTATGCGGGCAGGCATCGTTACGAGGGGAGGGAGGGGTATTCGCGGGAGAGCCAGGGGCGCCTCGAGGTGCCTTTAAGCATGTCTGTGGAAACAAACATGTCGGCCCGATCGTGCACGACGATACCCGTGATCACCTTGGAATTCATTTAAAAAAGCAGTGGGAATACGAACTTGAACTTGGGACGTTCCACCCCCTTCCGATGCACGTCCGGTGTTCAGCATGACGTTCGTCCGTCGTCGCCCAGTGCTCTTCCTTCTCGTCGTACCGTGTCGTGTTCTTGCTTTTCCTCTGTCGTACCATACGCCGGGGTCGACGGTCACGTACATTCCGCTGATCGTCGTTTTCGTTTCTCTGTTCTTCCTCCTCGTCTTTCTCGCCGTCAAGCTCGTGTACATGAAGCATCGTCGCATAAGGACAATTCACGCCCCACCCGGTCCTGTCCGCTCTATACCCACCGCCACCTCCGAGACAAGTTTCGGGTTTCGAGACAAACCAGGAAATCGGCACCGCGGGCTCTTGGTTGGGTGCCTTGGATCTCCCACCTGGGAGACAAGCCTGATGTCGAAGCTGGGCGACGCAACCTGGCGGCGCGAACAAGGGCGGAGGAACTCTTCATTCGGGTATCGGCTACATACCGCCCCGACGATACGCTCAGCACACTCTGCTTCTACGCGCTCAAGGTCGAAGAGTTATAGTTCATGTTTGCGCCTCACGAAATCTACGGTTTTGACTGGCAGCTGCTCTAGAGATGCGGATCCGCATGTCCTGCCCTCGTCGTCCGGTCCCTCGTGTATCCCTCTTCCTCACGGTGGCAGCTCCTCCGAGAAGGCACTTTGCTCAGTGCAGCGAAATTCCTCGACCGGTTGCCATCCCCGCTATGGCGATTTCGGTGGGTCCCACAGCGTGAGATCGCCTAGAGGTGGTGTCAACATCGCAAGACGCGCAAGTCCTTCCTCGATCAGATTGGTCGATGGTCCCAGCCACAGCAGTCAAGTCGAATATTCGTTCCTCTCTGGTTTACCCCCCAATACTGTCGTCCCTTCTCCGCTTATGGGGACTAGAGACTCTTTTCAGCTATCTAGGTGCTCCTTGAAGTGTGATCGCAAACCTGTACCTCCTATGCCACCTCTGCCTTCGTTCCTTCCGTTTTGTCTGCCGAATGGCCCCGAAATCATGGAATCACAATCTCTTCAAGCTAGCGAATATCTACCACCTCTTCGTTTCTCTCCGCTCGCAAGCGTAGCCAAGGTGTTCCACTCCCAGCAGCAAGTTGTCGGGAAAAAAGCGTTCATTAGTCGAGTCTCCGATCCCGAAGAGAGCAAAAACGACGTTTATTCAGAAATCCCGGGCTCGGAATCCACGTCCTCTACGTCAAAGACCCAGGATGCAAGCAACACGGGGTCGTCGACAGGCTCTTTCGTTGTTCACGGGACGAACGCGAAGTCGAACCACACGAGATCACAATCATGCCAGGGCCTTGCCATTGGTGGGACATCATCACGAACCGTGGTTGCCGCGGTCCTGTTGTCTTTGCCCGTGGAGGACAAGGATTGTAGTGAAAATGAATCAATACAAACAGGCGTTCTACGTACCTCTTCTGGTTCCTCTCGCAATGGCAGCGTCGTCTCAAGGAAGCCTCTTAAGTCTTGCTTGCGACGGAATTCCGTCGTGCCCATGCCTCTGGTTTGCAGTCCTGATTTTACGCTCACCCCTTCGCTGTCGGAAGCCAGCACCCAGACGTACACCTTGGGCACGCGGTGGTCCACGGGTGACTCCCTTTGGACGCCCACCTCTGACGTTGACATTGGGATCCTCGGACTCGATCGGTTCCGCTGGAACGACGAACCCAAGGAGCTGAAAGTGCGATCTTCTCATACGAAGAAGGACAGCGTTGCTTTGGTTCCATATTGGGAGTAGGGAGTAGCGCCTGCTCGGCCTTTCATGCCCATAGTGTTCTTGTTCACCTCATAGCAATGTTGTTCTGGTTACACATGTTCTTGTAAATGTTTTGATTATCAAAGGCCCCAAAAGCTTGGAGTTCTGTTTGCTGAATCCCGGGCTAGTGCCAAGTGACACCCGATGGAGAGACAG
>JBBPRX010000683.1:0-12672 GCA_038093195.1 Boletus fagicola | reverse complement strand
CCCGGCGCGGCGGGGGGCGGCGGGGGGGGGTGGTACGGTGGATGGGGTGGGGGGGAATGAGGTTCAGATGACCGGGGAGGGGTTTCCCCCTCCTCCTGACCCGAGGGTGTGTGTCCTCTTTGCGACGACGCAGCGTCTCGGGAGAGACGGGGCTCGTAGCTCGAAGAACAAGGATGAAATGGGCGTTCATCATGCGAGACGGGACGTGCAAGAGATATTTGTTTGGAACAAGGGACGATTTTGACTCACGGAGGGTATCAGAACGGCGATGATCGAGGCGGCGACATAGGCAAGCAGAGGTTGGTCCATTGGCCACGAGGACTGCAGGGAATGTCGAGAACGCCAAGTAGCTAGTTTGTATTCATGCGCAACCGGGAGGACCGAAAAATGAGAGACAAAGGAAAGAGAGAGAGAGAAAGCAGCGCAGTGACCTCGATGGACCGTGTCGAACTGCAAGCCTGTGCACTGAACCGAGCCACGTCCGTGAGATCTTGAGACAGTGCCGACGACAACATTCAAAGCTTATACAGTAGTTACAGATACAGAAAGTCGTTGAAACCTCGGCGGCTTTCATCATAAAAGTGTTCAAGCATATCCATCTTTTCCTGGGACAACACCGTAGGCGCCTCCACCTTTTCCAAACATCCTACGCAGATCATCCGCCAACACATTCGGCTTTTCATGCGAAGCAAAATGTCCTCCACTCTCATGATCGAATTCGGCAACAACACGGTTGCCTCGCCGAATCCAGCTATAGAGTGTCCATCAGAATCGTTCAGGAGAGGACAGCGGAAACGTACGCCTTTGGAAAGACAAAGATATCTTTTGGGAAGTACGAGGTACCCATCGGAATCCTTGGATGGCCCAGCGACAGTGGAATATCTACTCGACCTTCCATAACCTCAAAGTAAATCCTCACTGATGCAGCCGGGCCCGCACGAGAGAACCAATAGATGGAAATCCACGTCAGAACTGCAGAACATTAGTATCGCCTTGCGTAATCTGGAGGAAATCGTCCACCTTCGTCATCTTCCCAAGGATAACTGTCTGTCCAGTTGTGCAGCTTTTCGTAGATCCATGCGAGCAGGCCAACGGGACTATCAGCCAACGAATAACCGATCGTTTGAGGTTGGGTACATTGTTCCGCGAAATAACCGTTGCCTTGGCTTCGGAACCAACGTGTGCGCGCTAGGCCTTCCTTCTCTTTCGCTGTCCACGGTGTAACTAGGAAAGAAAGGAACGACAGTGGCTCCTGGAGGGGAGACGGGGGAAGCCCACTAAAATAACTGGTTGGATGTCACCTTGGCCGGGAGAAATGCTTACAACTCACAATGGCGTGTTGGTGTGCCAGGCCTTGTGATACTTCCCGCCATATTCCGAAGCCATAGTACCCGTAATCTGGTGGGGTTGAGTGTTGGAAATGGATTTCATCATATAAACTCACGAGGCTTCCCCAATCTCCGCCCTGGGTGACTGCAAAGGGAGATCAATCCCATAACTAAGAGAACTTTGACGGCATGAGTTACCATATTCATGATATCCTAGTGCCAGCATGAGCTTGTGTGCAACCTGCGATTTGGAACGAACGGTTGAATTTCTCGTCCCATGGTATATGGCATTACACACCTCTGCAAACTGATATTTTGAGAAACCTTGTTTGCGAGGAGCTTCAGAGAACCCATAGCCAGGGAGGCTTAACGCCACCACATGAAAGCTAGGGTGCTCCGGAGACGACGCAGTCAACAACGGTAGTAACTTTCGAACCTCATAAAAGCTTCCTGGCCCTGTCATGGTGGTTTTCCGTTGGATCACTGCGAAACACGAAATAATAAAGTCACACTGACATCCATGGCAGAAGAGCAAGGGAATAGCGTTTGTCACAGTGCTCTTTTTATGCACGTAGTGGATATTCAGTATCCCGAAGCTATCGACATCAATGTCTCTCGTGAACATGGGCAACTCGTCGTTGAGTTCCTTCTCGTGCTTGCGCCAGTCGTACCCGTTCTTCCATCGTTCCGCGAGTCGTTTGACATCAGAAAGAGGAACGCCGTACTTCCATTCGGCATTCTCGAGCTCGTCCGGAAATGTGGCGAGTTCGAGCTTCTTGCGGAGGAGATCGAGTTGTTCGTCAGGAATGGCGATCGTGAATGGAGACTCTGCCATCGTAGTCAACCGAACAATGCAGAAAGCTGTAGCAATTCCCCTTTAGGTAGCTTTTGAGTTTACGACAGGAACGACCCTAGAGTTGGAGTGACTGGGGTTTGATGGGGGGCTTGGGCAACTCGCGTCGACCATAGCAAGAATATATAGGTGCACAGCGAGCTCATCTTCCCGCGCGAGTCATCGTCAGATATTACCTGTCGTTATGTTGACCCCTATGATGGCTCCGAATTGGACTGATGCGGCAGTAACGTGAGCCTACGCGGGTATCATCGGCTTTTAGTCAGCTGAATTGACTAAGTTCATCTTGAGGATGGTTTAATCCATGCGCAGAATTGCACTGGCAGAGCCTACTTAATAGTGTGAGTACAACTTCGTGGTCAAGTAAACTCTTTGTGCTTGCAGGAAGCCCGTTTTCGCTTGTCGCGGGCGACTCACCGGTGTGTTACGATGCTTCTCCCGACCCAGATCGTTTCGTTTCCGAGGCAACATGACACTATGACTCGGGACTGCGCCCAAATCAGGTTTATGAAACCAGGTGTGACATGGGGCTCTAGATTGCGCTATTCGAGAGGTGACTCGTTCTGCGTACAGTCAACTTGGGCGATTGCAGTTTTCGCTCATGCTTATGGATCAATTCCTGCCAGCCTGGTGTGCTAGCCCGTGGTATCACTGGGCTTTTCGAATCCGGTTGACCGCATTTGGACCAATCCGTGTGCTCCCTGAGATCGAGATCTGAAACAAACAAGGGCCCCTTGTTGTCAGTGAGTGCACAGACGGAATCCTAAGTTATTCGCCTCACGCAACATGTATACATCGTCAAGATGCAGTTGACTTCGAGGATTGAGGATGCGGATTTCCTGTAGAGGGGTCACAGACACAACATTTGCCTCGTTACACCCCACTACTGATGCTCTGGATTCTCCATTCTTCCATCAGTATCTCTTCATCCTGCTCGGTCTTCTAGTCTTGCCTCAAACACACGAATACCGTTGTCCTACCCGCGCCGTCGGCGGACAATGAGGTCAAGTCAAACCCGGTATCGATCCCGACGCTATGTCTACCTTGAAGATCGCATCCATAGAGGAAGAAATTCCACAATTACGGATATTGCTGCCCTTGCTTCTCCTAAAAACATGCCAGAACCACCCAGGAGGTTCATGGTATTAAACATTTGCTATCACACAAAATCATCGTTAGATTGGATGTGATGGGACGAATGAGATGGTGACTGCACGATAAGATGACACCTTCCCTGAAAAGCAGGTCGTCCCAACGAAGTCGCCTCGCTGGGATCTGAATACTGTACGAATAACACGAGGCGCCTGCGTGACCGAGAAGGGAGAAACGTGTTTGCATTCCAACTCTCCGTACCACGACTCGACTTGAACACTTTTCTTCCTGACACCGCGAAGCCCCATCGAATGTCGTCAACGAAGAGCAGTGCGTCGCAGTTCTCGGGAGTGATTGTATAATGCTGACAATTCAGTAAGACCAAACAATAGTGCTTGATACTGGTCGCTCTGATCGGGTACGGGCGGTTGCTTTCCACCCTGATGGAATGCATTTAGTAAGCGGGAGTTCGGATGGGATTCGACGATGGCGAGTTGCAGACGGTCAAGAGGTGGGAATGCAATTGGGAATGCACGTGAACGCCATTTCTGTGTCAAGGGATGACAAGTGGATAGTCTGTGGAACTCAAGCAGGGGCAAGTGTATGGGATGCAAAACTTCAAGAAAAGGCCATCGAGGTGGAGGTCACAGAGCGCATCATTGCAGTAGACATCTCAGCCGACGCGACCAGGTTTGGCACTGGCACTGGCGCTTTTGCGCAAACAGCGAGTAGTATCTGGGACATCCTCACCGAGGAGAGATTGGTTGGTCCACTCCAACATCGTGACAGTTTCCACTGTGATAGCCGCAACGGTGACATACTCGTTACTATCAACGTTCCTTTTCCTCCTTTTCCCATACCGAACGAGTCAGTCACTCCCATTGCATGGTTGAATAATAGGCAACAAATCTTTGCTGCAACTCGCGTTACACGCTGCACAAACTGTGGAATCACTACCACGCCTCTCTGGAGACGCGACGCCGAGGGCAAGATCATCTGTAATGCTTGCGGTGAGTTGATTTGATCCATTTTAATCTCATCTACTTTCATTTTCTCCTCCATCGTCGTCATGTGTCAACGCGTGGCACGGAATGGGTCGCGGGCCCCCGTTCGTCCAGACGTGCTTCATACTAGTCGGTCGATGTATATCATCATGCTACGTTGTGGCTACATCTACGCCGCGCGTTCCCGGCATGTCGATTCGGACGTGATGACGATTGGCCCAGACTCTTTTTCCTACGCTCTTGTCCTCCCTACCGTCTTGTCAACACGGTGCAGTAGCAGTGTGCTGATTGAAATGTGTACAACTCGTGGGCACTTTGCTTGCCGTTCTTCGCTGTTTGTCGTCATTAGGTCACTACCTCAAATTACACAATGCAGCTCGTCCCAACTCCCTGCGCCGCCGGCCCTCTCTAGATGTTGATTATATCAGGTCTCACCACGGAATAATACAGGAGCAAGGAGCAGGTGATCCTACGGTTGCGATCCCGTTCAAGTTACCCGCATGGATGTTGTGCCGGAGCCCGGTCAGCAAAGATGGGACTCATCGTTGATTTATGAGTTCTAACATTTATCACGCCGTTCTTGGGAGTTCGTGTCATCTCACGCTGGCGTGTATGAGTTCAGATACCCACGTCCGTGGCTAAGCGTGCTCGGGCCACATGCTTGACTGGGTGATTGGTGGTAAAGAAGTGCATGAAGAACCTCACATGATACCTCGCTCTCAAGAACCCCGAGAGCTTTCTAGTTCTTGGTGTAGTGAAGTCAGGGTGCAACCTGATCGCCCGCCGACCGCCATCGTTGTTCGCATGGGAAGCAGAGGTCTAGCCGCATATGAAGCAGAGGAAAGTCAGCGTTGGTCGTCGTCCATCATCTCAATTCTAGATTTTCTGTCCGACGCTCATAGCTTCGCTTATCTGGCTTCAATTTTGGGCCGGACAATGTTAGTTTCGTGCGAGTACCCCAATCATGACAGTCACTAAGTTTTTACTTCCTTCAGTTGTAATGCCTCGTGGGCTTCCCCTAGAAGCTGTTTAATCTTGACTCCGTCCGGTTAATGGTCTCCAAATTGGTCGCCATGTCCGAGCTTCCCGGTCTCTTGTCACTGATTATCCATTGGTAGGCAAGATCAGTAAATCCCGGGATACCACATATGCCCGACTTCGCAGGACACTGCAGTCTTCGGACATCAAACTTATTTCTCATTACCACCGCAGCTTCAAGTTTCCTCGCCATACGGAACACTCCTTCCTGATTTATCGTTCAGTCCGTCATTGGCCAATGGTCATGCTGGCAATTTCTCATGGTGCTATGATCTACCAGTATCCCGCTCTCCGATACTATGCACAACCAAGCAGCTGTCGCTGTGAGACCGTGGGTATATCCTCTAGTTGTTTGCGAACAATACGGGATTCCTCAAGCACATCCAAATTACGACCTAGCGTAGGAGACAATTACGACGTTTGTTCCACCGATAATTCCGGACTTGGATATGGTGTTCGGTTATCCGATGCGGAACAGCTTTGGGCCAAACCTTAACAGCGTATTGTTGGCGGCTGGTGAATTGTCCGTATTTTCCCTCCGAGTCATCGAGAGAGGTGACTAATCTGATTATCTGACTAGGTATGTGATTGAGCAGGGCTCGTCGTACATCAAGATCCAGCTCTGGAGACACTACTCTGGATCTGTCCCCGGTGAAGACCAGTATCCAGGAAGCATTGTCACACTAAATCACTGGGTAATCGATCCATGTGAATACCTGGAGGAGATTACTGATGCAATAATTAGGGCAAGCCCTCAGCTTACTTCAACATAAATTGTGATTTCGAACGGAAGCACCTCAAGGTATGGGTGAGCACTACGAGGCCGATCGCTCACTGTGGAAGAGACTCATGTTCGGTCAGATCATATGGACGGAGCATCTTTCCAACTCGACGATAATTCTGTGTTGAACATCATGGTGTAGCACGATGCTCTCCAGGGCCAGCAATACTGACCAAGTCCAATGAGATGAGTGTACGCGGTTAACCGGGGCCGAGGACTTTGATCCTCCACTTTTGGTTTGCATACCTCGTATGTCCGACCGTGCGGGGCTACCCAAACCTTCATTGACATGGACAGTTGTCACGTCTAGGCACCAGTAGGGTGTTGAGACGTGGAACGCGTGATCATCGTGACGCGTCGAGAAAGCGATGTCTTTGGGTTTGTGTACGCATTTTAACTTTGATGGACAGGTAAGAATATCCGAAAGAAGTGCCATACGCCCGGGCCTATTTCAGATTACGCTGCTGCGGCAGAGAGATCCTTTTCTGAGGGAACCCCGGATAAGCATCCGTTTTCGACGCACGAACGACCCGATGCTAACGGAGCTTGTCAAGTGTGTTTTGATCTCGTTCGAGGAGATTGGGTGTTTGATAAACTTGACCTTTGGTTTTCGGGACTTGTAAATTCTTTATTATGCAAGGTACTTACGTCAAAGCACTTCTGATTCGATCGCTTCGCCAGGTCCCTACTAGGATACTTATCTCACCTCCGTTCAAAAGACATGCGTCGCGCTTGCCCTCGAGTTTTATCTCGAGGCTGCTAGCCCAAAGCCAATGGGCTACTACACAGGTGTCGCGTCGGTAACAAGTGGTGCGCAAGATCCGATGGCCGTTCTCACTCATGGCACAGAGTCTCCAATCATAAATATTGACGGTACGTATGATCATCACACCATCTGATCCCACCGTCGGCTATAAGTAATGCGCCGCAGGTGAACCCCTAATTACGCCCGAGAACCTCAAGGCGCAGCAACCGCGCATTTCCAAATTATCGAAGTCTATTATTTGAATGATGTTTGGGGCGTAACGAGCCGCACGTTTCTTGCCGGACGATTGTGAACTTGTCTATGACATTTTTCAAATCGCGTCGTGCATGCGTGCCAATAACTGGTCGCGAACAGGATATCGTACGACGCTGCTCGAAAAACCGCTAAACAGGTTTGTTTTGGCAACCGTTAGGTGTAATCTATGAACACTGCGACACGCTTACGCTGTGCGTGCCTGGGGACATAGTGTACTTACATACCGTACGGCATGATCATGCGACCAGTCACCAGATTCGGATATCTTCGGGTTTCTGGTGCGACGTGAATGTACTGAAGCACATATACGTGTGCGAAATCGGGGTGAGTATCTGGTGGATGAGTCTAGACACTCCGAGTCGTGTGTCGGTGGTACTGTACGACATGATAACTCAATGCTGCTAAAAAGCGCAGCTAGCAGCCCCATGCGCGCCAAGTTGAACGAGGCAGCAATATTAACGCTATCAACTCCAAAACCGGCTCGCTCATGAAGTAATGTGACAGTTTTTTTCAGCCAATGAAACACGGGACCCTGGCAACAATTCATAATCATGCGGAGAAAATATATATCTCATTTCAAGTGCAAGTGGTCATACATGGCAGGGTTCCGAACGGAGACGAATTCATGTAAACAGACAGCACTGATTGTTGAGTAAATCGAGGGCAGCATTCAAGCGTAACCATCCTTTTCGGGAACAACACCGTAGGCACCGCCTCCCTTTCCAAACATCTTGCGCAGATCATTCGCTAGTTCGTTTGGTCTTTCAAGCGCCGGGAAGTGTCCTCCGGTATCATGTTCGAATTCAGCTACGATCTGATTGCCTCGCCGAATCCAACTGCCAACAAAAAGGAATAAATTAGGGTATCTCGATGGAGTCAAAAGAAGGCGCCCAGAGACTCACGCCTTTGGGAGAACAACCAGATCCCTGGGAAAGACCGAAAAACCCATGGGAATCTTCGGATACTGAGACGGCAATGAATAAGTGGCTTGGCCCTTGAGAAATTCAAAGTAAATCCTCAGGGAGGCAGCTGGGCCAGGACGGGAGAACCAATAGATGGATATCCAAGTGAGAACTGGGGCGAGTCAGTATGGCGGAGCAGGATCCGTACTACATAACTCACTCTCATCGTCTTCCCAAGGATAATTGTCCGTCCAAGTGTGCAGTTTTTCGTAGATCCAAGCAAGCAACCCGACGGGACTGTCTGCCAATGAATAACCAAGAGTCTGAGGTTGCGTGCCCTGTTCCACAAAGTAACCGCTGCCTTGGTCCTGGTACCATTTTGCGCGTGCCAGGCCCTCTTTCTCTTTCGCGGTCCAAGGTGTAACTAAAAATGCGAGGAATGAGAGTGGTTCCTTTAAGGGAGATGGGGGTAGGCCCCTGAAATATCCCTTGGGTGTCATTGCTAATAAATGATGCATAGACCTCACATTGGCATATTTGTGTGCCAGGCTTTGTGATGTTTTTCGCCATATTCCGTAGCCATGTGGCGCGTAATCTGAAATAGTTTAATAATCTGAAACATACGATGTCACCTCATGCGAACGTACGAAGTGTCCCCAATCCCCGCCCTGGGTGGCTACCGAAACACGATCAGTCTACTGTTTCGGAAGAACTTTGATGACGTAAACTCACCATACTCGTCGTATCCCAATGACAGCATCAACTTATGTGCAACCTATTCGTAGAAATGAGCAATCGAACGCACAATGTATAGAAGAGAACATACCTCGGCGTACTGTTCAATTGCAAAGCCTTGCTTTCGAGGAGCTTCAGAAAACCCATACCCAGGTAAACTGAGCGCCACTACATGGAAACTGGGATGGTCGGGGGATGAAGTAGTCAACAGAGGCAGTAACTTGCGGGCCTCGTGGAAGGTTCCGGGCCCTAGGCGCTCTATTAAGAGTCTTGGAACACAGGTCAGGGACAAACCATACATACATCCATGGCAATAGAGTAAGGGAATTGCGTTCGTCGCGGTGCTCTTCTTGTGCACGTAGTGGATGTTGAGCGTCCCAAAGTTGTCAACGTCGATGTCTCGCGTGAACATGGGTAGCTCGTTGTTAAGTTCCTTCTCGTGCTTGCGCCAGTCGTACCCGTTCTTCCATCGTTCCACTAGTCTCTGGATGTCGGCAAGAGGTACACCGTATTTCCAGGTCGCACCCTCGAGCTCATCGGGGAACGTAGAGAGTTCGAGTTTTCTGCGGAGCAGGTCGAGCTTACCGTCAGAAACGGAGATTGTGAATGGCACCTCCGAGTCGGTCATAGTGATCGTGAAGTTGAAAAGGTTAGGCAACTCACGTCAGCTGTCAACAATTATATGCCGTATCTTTGGATCTCGTAGGAAAATCCCACGATGTACCGGTTTTCTCCGGGACTCGTACCGAGTGTGGTAACAGCAGGAGGTCCAACCGAATGCTTGGTTACACTGTGGTTCGTTTCGACGTCGACATTCGGGTTGGATAACGACCGCACGGGAGGGTTGGATTGGAGGGTTTGGCTGCTTATCGGCACCATTGAATTGTCGCCAGCAGTATCGCGCGCGCACCTGATATGCACCTCGGAGAGACCCGTATGTCCGCATACGTTGAACGAGCTTCCGCACAGAGCGGCAGAGGCTGTGCAAATCCATCAGCTGTGGGGAAGAGTATCCATATCAGGAAATGATGACGTATGAAGGCCCCGTCGGGTTTTTGCGCACGGGAATGATTTTGGTGTGGCGACCTACTACTTAGCGCTTTGTTGCAACCACAATGTGACCATATGTGGTGCATGCGGGTAAGCCTATCTGTGGTGCAGTGAGTACATGATGAAGGTACAGCGTACTAACTGCCAGTGGATGCAGAGAGTTATCGACAGAGATAACCTTATCGGCACTTGTTCGAGTGACACCCCCGCAAGCGCCACAGTCGTGTCCCCAGGCACTGCAGATGGGCAGTCGACGCGAGGTCAGTGCTAGGACAAAGCGATAAGTTGATGAGGTATCTCAAACGTTCTGGAGCAGGTGTCAATGGAGCTGAAACGTGGACGGGCAGACACGGGTCGTGGTTGGCAAAAAAGGTACCACATCAACAGACGCAGTTTTCGTCATTCAAGACGGTTAGATCGCACAAGGCCTTCGATGGAGTAAGCGGGAGAGGAGGCATTGCACTAGGCGTGCATACGTGAGGCCTTGAGGCCGGGATGGGTCTGTTCAGAATGACGCGTATAGGGAATAGTGCGTTGAGACGCATGGAAGCACCCGCCTGTTTCGGCGGAGAGCGAGGCGAGTAATGCGCACTTCATCTCGTGAAATACGAGAAGTCCTCGATTCCAGATTCCAGCGTACCGTATTTAATTGGGTGACACGACAGATGTCCTAATTCAGCGATCACCAGTGCCTTTTGATCTCGATCCAACCACGTGGGGCTGTAGATCTCGATCGTGAGATGTGAATCTAATTGAAATGAACCTGATTTTGCTCGCAACCTTTCCTTTTACTCACACTTTTAGTTCCTCTTCTTTCCACTCTCATCTTCGAACGTCTCCTCGCCATCCTCCTGCTTTTTTTTCTTTTTCTTTTCTTTTCTTTTCCTGTCTGCCACAGCGAGCTCTCTCGAAGATGAATGTCTCTGATCTCCTGCAGGACTCTCCCTCTCAGCACCGGAGACGGCCGCCTGTGGTGCAACACGAGTCCCCGCCGCCGACCCAATCAACCCCAGCATCTCTCCCCTCCGCCTCTGTTTCTCCCCAATCCCAGCACCAGCCACAACACCAGCACCCACACCCACATCCTACACAGCCTCCGCCCGTTCCACAAGCCCCGTACCCCCCTCAGCCCAGCCCATACTACTCATCCCACCCCTCCTTTCGGCCGGACCCTCCCCCGATGCACCGTATCACCCCGCGTCCGCCTTCGCAGATCCAGCCCTCCCCCATCGATCCAACCCCCGCCATGGCTAGCTTGCAACATCCAACTCCCTCCGCGCCCCCACCTCACGTGCACCCTCACCCTTCCTGGGGTCCTCACCCGGCACCGCGTCAGGGGTCCTCCCCTCTCGCAGTGTCCAATTTGGGACCAGGCCCAGCATCACACCATTCCCGCCCGTCCCACCACCAGCAGCCTCCTGCTCCAATCAAACCGGCTATGCCCGGCTCAGGTATGCTTCCCTCCCACTGCCCCCTCTGGATAGGCGCTGATCATATCTCTTATCTTGCCCGTCCCCCTTCGCTTCGGCGTTTGCGCGTCTTTTTTTCTCATGCGGTAATCCGCCTCTTAGACCGCAGTCCTGTAGTGCAGCGTGGGCATGCAAGTGGTAGCTCGACACCTTTAAACATCGGTGCGTTCTCTCGATGACGTCTTTTGATTCTTTAGTCACACTTTTGATTCTACCCTGTGTCGCGTTCTTGCTTCCCGTTACAGCCGCCCACTCCCCTCCTTCGAAGTCATTGCTGACGACTGCTGCCGGCGTCCTCATCCTCGATAAACGCACTGCCGACGAGCAAATGGCCAGACCTGCTGTACAGGCACAAGTCCAAGCGCATGGTCCATCTTCTACCCATCCCAACACCAGCCCTGGTGCCAGCTTCAAGTCCGGGAGGGATAGAGAAAAGGAATGGGAACGTGAGCGCGAACGTCAACAAGAGGATATGGATTTCATTCGTCATGTAGCCAGAGAACGTGTCGTGGGTGGCCCTTTCGACAGAGAACGAGAGAGGGAAAGAGCTCTTCCGTCTCCGCGTGAACGCTCACTTGCATCTCCCCATGAGCGGCCCCTCACATCTCCCCATGATCGCCCGATCGCTTCCCCTCACGAGCGCGACCGCCATCCACACATGCATACAATGTCTCCGCTCGCTCGTGCACCCCCTGCCCAGGTGCGAACACCTGCCCAAGTACAACAGTCACCTCCGGGCCCAAGCCATCGCATGGTCGTAGGTCCTCCACATGATCGCATACCACCTCCGAACGAACGAGACCGGATACCCCCGCTTCCTCACGAACGTCCACCGCATGATAGGGATCGCATACATCCACCACCTCCCTTCTCGCACCCACACAGACAAGGTCCCCCCCTACTCCCCGGACAGGGCCAATTCCAGGCGCATCCTCCCGAGTGGGACCCAGCGCGGGAGCGGGAGCGCGACATGGCTGTCGCTCGCGACCGGGAACGAGAGTTGGTTCGAGAACGAGACATGTCAATGAGCGTGGGCGGTCCTCCACGTGACTTGGTTCGGGAGAAGGACCTGGATCCGACGCGCGACCCCGAATATGGGTATCATCCCGATCATGACCGGGCCGCTTATCTAAGAGAGCGCGAGCGCCAACGGCTGAGAGAGTCGTCAAGGGACCAAGGCATGCTTCTTCCACAACGCGAGCGCGACGTGATCCCGCCGGCTCAGAGGGACATCGCCGTTCAAAGGGAAAGGGAGAGGGAAATGCACTCTGTACGCGACCGGGAGAGGATGATGGAACGCGAGCGCGAGCTGATGTCGAGGGAGATGGAGGGAATGCCAATGCCACAACGAGAACGGGACTTGCGGGAGCGGGAGATGCATATCCAGCGTGAACGTGAG
>JBBPRX010000682.1:0-12712 GCA_038093195.1 Boletus fagicola | reverse complement strand
CAGCTCGATGGCAGTTTTGAGTGCCATGGGAGGATTTGCCACAGCCAGAGCATTCATGTTTGGCGGACTTGTGAATGAGGTTGCAGCCATTTGGTTTTTGCCAATCACTGCAGAAAACGTACCTGTTGTTGTCAATGAGATGGCCATTGGGGTTGTGATTGACATGGGAAGGGGAACTGTCCCAGAGTGTTGGGTGGTTGCACTTATTGATGTGGTGAGGGTGGCATTCAAGGCATTTTGGGCAAGCAGATTTGATGGAGGAGTCGCCAGAGTTCTTTCGGTGTGGTTTGGGGGAGGAAGGGGTTCGCGACAAATTCCCTTGGTTTGGAGGTGGCTGATGAGGTTGGTTGTGTGGTGGGGAGAGCAATTGTGAATTTCTTCAGTGATCACTCTGCAGTTTAGAGTGCTGGTTGTACAGTCAACAGGCACATCAGGACTGAAAGGATAGGGACGTCTGCGCCTTGAACAAGGCCTCAACCTTTTTTGTGACTTTAGCTTGGATGCCGGAGTTGATCTCGAAGGCAACTCTGTTCATTAGATCATTGTTGATGATGGAAATGTTGAATGTGTTCTTGTTGGCCTTGAGGACATTGTACAATTGCATATGGATGTGAGAGGCATAGTGGAGGGCAATGAGGTTGCTGTTCTTGGTGACTTGGATGGGGTGGTTCTTGAGGTGCCAGAAGAATTCAGCTAGGGAGTTGATGTGTTTGTCTGGCCATCTGGTATCGAAACTATGGTATTCTTATTCTGAATTTCTATATTCCATAACCATAGTTATCTTATTATTCCACTATTCATTGTTATGATTGGGCACACTTTTTCCTTAAAGCGACTCCCTCTTGCTTCCTTCCCAACATTTCCGAGTCTCGATCATCTAGGAGACCCCTCACCCTGATGCTACCTCGGAAGACCTACCCCCGATCCTCCCCATGGATCCCATCCACAATGGCTATCCCCTTAGCCCTTATCCGACCTCACCCAAGCACTGTCCCCCCACAGCCTCATTGATCCTATTCCTTCCAAGTCATCACCTGGATGATCCTATCCTTCCCGAAGGCTATTTCTACACTGCCTTCTTGATCCTGGTTCACCCGAGAGCTAGTCCTCACAGCTTCTCTTCTGGTTTCACCCTTCCTTTCCAATCTTGCCCTTGATGCGTAACCTCATGCTCCTATGCGATGCAATGCGTCTCCAATGCCTCGTCCTCCGACACGCACCTTATGACCTTTTACTACGCGATGTGTCTTCCCTGACACATACCTTGTGACTCCTCGCAACATGACGTGTCTTTCCTTTCTGGGCATTCTCCCCTGCCCTAAAGAACTCTTACCTTATCTGGGCAGCCTGCCCTAAACCACTCTCATTTAGTATATAAGTTAGAACTCAGCTGTAATGCTTCTCTAACTTGAACCTACTCATTCCTGCGTACTCTTGACTGCACAAGCCCTCATGCTAGCCCAAGACTCTACCAAGGATAGTAAGTCAGCCCTCAACCTTTGAGGCTCAAGCTCCCTGTGACCTCTTCTTGCTTGTATTCTTGTCGCTTTCACCGTTGGGATTAACCTTGTCCCCAACTCAAGACCTACTCACTCGGCTCCCCTTGCTCATCCATTAGAACCCTATCCAGGGTTAGGTTCTGGACCATCTCCTTCGTCATCAGAGGATGATCATCTCCCGCAGCCTACAAGGCAGACCACCACCTTCAGGCCTTTCTGCCTGTCGAGTTCTCATAGAGTCAGCGCCTCTTACCTTGCCTACCATCTGGTCAACCATTGACCACCTCCACCTTCATTGACACCCCTTGGGCCCATCGACCCCAAGGAAGGACTTCCTGGTCACCCCTCAGCAGTCATAGTCCAACCTGGACTAGTCCCACTGTCCATCCCTGAGGACATTCTGTCTTCCTTTTACTTCACAGATACCGACTAGCCTTATGAGTCAGGCTACCACCTGGTTTGTGACTCACAGTCGAGTCTACGCACTCGAGTCACTTGTCAAGGTTCTACCACCAGTAGCAACCTTAACATTCATATTCTTTGTGTTCTAGACTTACTTTACTTCATATGAGTCTAGATCATGATGTCATACCCTTGACCCTTATGGTCTAGACACTATGTCATACCCTTTATCTAGGGTATAGGGTATTACTATACATAGTACATTGTACAATAGTTTATTGTCCAATAGCCCTTCAGGGTACAAGGGCATTATCTAGTTAGTGTTAGACACAGCTTGGTCTGTGCACCTTTCTGTATCATATATAAAGGGTCATTCCTACACCCCAATATGATAGGCTCTTAACCAAATCCCATATAATTCTATCAGTGTCTCTCTTAAGGCCACTATCCTCAGATTCCTCCTCGGATCACTAGAACACCTTACAGTGACTCACAAAATTGTCCCAATGTTTTGCACTTTTTGATTGTTTGTTGAATAGCTCAGAAGCATAAACAGATATAGACAAAGTATTGGTGTATAAATGGACGCACCTATGCAGGGCTAAGTGTCGGTAAAAGGATTATGTAATTTGGATTGGTAACCATGGAGATATATACAATTCAAAACTGATACTCATTAGGACAATTATGTGAGTGTGTTTCAAAAATATGGTAAATGTAGTTTTAGTACTTGATATGACCCCCCTTGGCCTTGATGACTGCTCCAATCCTCCTAGGCATACTTTCAATCAAGTCCTGACACACCCCTGGCTCTATCTCTCCCCATACCTCTGCTACTCTGTCCCATATTTCCCAAACTCCCTTGGCCTGTGTTGGATACTGGCAAAGTTGTTTTTTGATGTAATTCCAGAGGTGTTCAATAGGATTGAGGTCTGGAGACTGTGGAGGCCAGTCTAGGAGAGTAATATTGTTGTCCTCCATCCATTCCTTGGCCCTTTTGGAGGTATGCTTGGGATCATTGTCCTGCTGAAACATAACATCCTCCAAAGAAATTCCACTTTCCTCCATGCTGGGAAGTAAGTTGTTCTCCAAGATGTCCACATACTGCTCAGCATTCATCCTCCCCTCAACCTTTGCAAGGTTCCCCACACCCTCCCAACCCATATGGCCCCATACCATGATACATATTTCCTCCACCAAACTTGACTGTACCCTGGACCTCTCTTTCAATCAACCCCTCTCCAGCTTTTTCAATACCCACTGCCTTCCATCTGATGCAATTCTAGTGATTTTAGTCTCATCTGACCAGATTACCCTCTTCCAGTCCTCCACAGTCCACTCCTTGTACTTCAAAGCAAAGTTCAAGCATTTTTTTCTATGCATTGCATCAAGCCATGGCTTTTTCTTCTTTACTACAGCCTTGAATGAATTCTTCCTCAGGACTCTTCAGACTGTTTCTGAGGAGACTGGGTTGGAGATAATGGTGTTGATGTGTTTGGTGGCTTGAATAGCATTAGAAGCCTTGCCAGTAGTAATTTGAGTAATAATAGACTGTTGAGAGCAAGTAGAAAGCTTTGAAGGATGTCCAGAAGAAGAAGCCAATCAATTAGGAAGCATGTCCTGGAGTACTCTGGATCCAGTAGATCCTCCAACACCAGCTCTGGAGGCAATTTGGCAAATAGAAAGACCATTGGAGACAAGAGAAATAATGTTTTCCTTCTAAGTGGAGGATATAGGGTGCATTGGAGAATTGTGAAGTTTTGAGAATATTCATCTGGGTTAAATAGCTTGACTATAGGTCCCATGAGAGATAACATCACCATAGCAACAATCCATTGACAGTTGGTTGCTATAGAAGCAGTGGAGCATCAGGTTCTAATAGATCTGAAACACCTCACATAATTGTCCCAATGAGTGTTAGTTTTGAATTGCATATATCTCCATCGTTACCAATCCAAATTACATAATCCTCTTACCGGCACTTAGCCCTGAGTAAGTGCTTCCATTTATACACCAACGATCTGTTTATACTTGTTTATGCTTCGGAGCTATTCAACAGACAATCAAAAAGTGCAAAATATTGGGACAATTTTGTGAGTCACTGTACTTGCTCAGTCAAGCATCTCTTGCTCATTCCACCACTCTCAACTATAACACAGTGTGAGTGTCTCCCACATCGTTCCTTCCTTGCTGTCACCTCTGCCTGGAGTACCTTTGTACTTTGATAGGTTATGAGGCCTGCTTAGGCTCATACATAGGTCCGTCTACATGATGCCCTTCCCCAGCCTAGCTATGGAGAGTGTGAGCACTTTGATTGTTCTTTGGATTTTCCTTTTAGTCATGCTGATATTTGCTCTCTTTGAGCAAATCATGAGCCTTGCTATGTTTGCAGCCATTGTGCTCAGTGCTGACTCTTGGATTATTTTTTTGTGGTTCATACTGTATCTGATACTCGAGCAGTTCTACTAATATGGAGAACTTCCTTTGTTGATTGGGTCTTTCAGTGGGACTTGCAATTGCAGCCCAATCCGACTTTGTTTGTGCAACCACAACATTGCCCCAAAGAGGTTCGTCCACAGGCACCTTTACCTTGATATTCTGTACACTCTTGTACATCGAACCACCGCCTGAGTCATTGTACTCTAAGCGAGAACCAAGACATACTTGGTTATTCTCAAGTTGAGAGTAATCACCTTTGGCTATTCCATTTGGAACAAGCCAGATGTCTTTTTAGATCAAATACTCCTCTGATCAGAGATCCAGTTCCACCTTATCCTTACACCAATCCTCATCATCCAGCTTGTACCAACACAACTCCAACTCCTCCATCCATTCCTCCTACTGCTTTAGTAATCGCTGATCCACCATTACCTTATACATATGTACTGTATATATGTTGATGATCAGGATGTCATCCAACTCTCCTCAGCCCCAGAACAATCCGCTCCAGCTGCATCCACCACTCCAGCAGCACCTACTGTACCTCATCTGGCTTGCAACCATTTGGTTCTAGCCACATCATTCTTCCTTCCATCCTTGTGCCACAACGAGTTGATTTTTTATCTGGAACAACCCTCATTGAACAACAGGATCCTCTACATAGAAACCATCAGAGGAGAAGACAACCTAGAACGAGACACAGTGTTCCACCTGATGCCCAGGTTCTTCCAGACTCAACCCTCAGGACTTCCCCAGAATCTGGAAGCAGACCTCCTGGAAACCTCTAGGATGGCCCATCATGTTAATATCAATACCCGAGTCCATGGGTTTCATCCCTGGTCTCACACTGTCAACTCCTTTTTCTATTATAGTGAACATCTTGCTATGGTTTATGAAGGAGCTGGTTTAGCCTTTCCTGTACAGTCATATTTTGACACTCCTTATACCCCAGTCCACAACCTTGGATGGGAGATTCTTAACAGGGACCATGGTTGTTTTGATTGTCTCTTTCGTCTTCGACTTCAAGCCTTGTCTACTCCAGATTACCTTGCCTTTTCCAGTGAAGCTTTATTGCTTCATGAGAACACTCCCATTGACTTCTACCCTCCTGATCTGGAGGCAGGCACAACAGTACTGGATGAAGATGGAAACTGGGCTTTGATGCAAGATGATGGTCCCTATGACGGGAATTTATGGGATGTTCCTACTCAACAAGCATGGAACAGGCTAGTGGATCAAGCTTGGCAAGCTTCATTTATGCTTCATTGCCAAGACTTCTGGAATGATCATCTGACAATTATTACTCGCTTACAGACACTCTTTCCTTGCATTCACTCCCAAGGCCTCTTACAGGCATATCTTGAGCAAGCTCAGATAACCAGCAACGATCCAGATCAGATTCATATTGCTATTACTCGTTTTAGCAATTATGCTGATGAGAGGAAACATGAACTTGAGCGAAGAAGAGCAAATGATTTATGACGCCAAGCAAGATGGCTGGCTCGCTTATGAGGCATGAATGAACAACAAGTATTGGAACTTACAGAAGAAGCTGATCACATCTTATCCACTCCCAGTATGGTTAGGAGGTTGTTATGCAGAGTCCATCAGGTTTGATTCTTTCATGTCTTTGCCTTTTTCGATGAGATATCCCACTTTATCTTGGCTTGGAATAGAGTTTTCTTCCAATTATATAGTTCATCCTTATGTTACTCATAACAAGGCCAACATCTATCCAGATCTTTCTAAATGTCCATATACTTTTTTTGATGTTGATGATGAAAAGATGATAGCAAATTACCATTTCTTTGCTTCAATTCATTTTCTAGACTTTGAAGCTCATGCTTCTATACCATTACCTGACTGGTTCAGGAAACAAGAGGGTCTAGAAGAATTTTGCTACTCTAGATTCATTCCTGATGACTCACCAAAAAGTGTTACTCCTACACTGGATGATACAGCTACTCTTCAGAAACCATTGGATACCTCTACACAGGATCTTGGATCTGAATCTACAGTTTTATCAGATAATGATACATTCATGTCCTCTTCATCTCCTTTAGCTCCTTTTTAAGTCTCTAAAGGTTCTGACGATGATTTCCTCTTTTTGCTGTCCTTCTAAAGTTTTATCTACAATATGTAGATCTACATCATGTCTGGATCCTTCAAGATTGATTCTTCCATCACTTCCAAACTCCAGCGTCTCTCTGGTCCTTCAAATTATTTCAAATGGTCCATCTCTATATGAGATGTCCTCACCGTCGCTACCTGGTGGGACATTGTATCTGGAACTTTGACTTGAGCAGCACAACCTGATGCTGATGCTTGATCAAAATGGGAACAGAATGATTGACAAGCTCAAGGCTTGATCTCTGTTTACATCCAAACCAACATGAAGGTTCACCAAAAGCATGTTTACAATGCTGTCAACATTGGAGGTGTAGCAGTTACCCATCCTTCCCTTGCAAAGAATTTCTGGGACAAACTTGCTACTCTTTTCTCCCCTCAAGGAGTTGCTGGCCAGTTTTGGTCATTTCAGAAAGCTATTCACTACTGGTTCAAGGAGAACCGAGACATTTCCTCACAGATCTCTGATCTTGCCATGGTGCTTCAAAACACCACCTCTATATGATTTGTTCTTCCTGATTCCCTCCAAGCGATGATCATGTTGAACGTGTTACCTAGGTCTTATGACCATAACATGTCCATTTTGGTTCAAACCCTTGATGCTGCCAACTTTAACATTGATACAGTTATGAGCAAGATCATGGCTGAAAGCCATCTTCGTAATGCTACCCATTCATCTCAACACCGAGCTCACCATAATTCCCTGGCAGCTAGACTGTCAGAGAGACCTGCAGAGGATTTTCCTGCAGAGACCAACTGTACTTCTGCAATTCATAAAGCACCAGGTTCAGATTGTGTTTGCGATCACTGTCATCAAACGGGTCATACCATTGACAGATGTTGGAAACTTCATGGGAAGTCCAACAGACCTTCTGGATGTTCTACCCAGAAGAGACCTGCTGCTGCCAACACATCTCATGGTGGCAATCAGGCTAAACATACCAAGCCTGGTTATGATCGTAAAAAGGGTGGCTCGAATGTTAAAGGCAAAGGCAAAGCCCAAGCCAATAATGTTGAAGATGGTTATGGATATGCAAATCATATTATTGGCACAGAAGATGATGAGCTTATGCTCATAGACAGTTACACCCACCAAGAAAGTGGTTTTGCACACATTGAGGATTCCTTTGAAGATCCCAATGTCTATTCTTCTTCTTGGGCTCATGTTGATGATGGCATGGACACCCTTTCCAATACAACTGTTACCCTGCATGCTTCTTCTTCCACTGCCTCTTCCTCAAAGTCCTTTCGAGTTCGCTCCTCCTCTGTCAGCTCCGTCTGAGCAGCGAGCCATTTCCCCACATGGAGTAACAATTTTACCCACAGATTCCTCTTCAGGATTCTATAGAAACAGTCATTGCAACAATGATGGTACTTGGAAATATGGACTAGACTTGGAAGACATCTCAATTTGGGACAGAAAAGAAGTGTACACTGGATATGTAGATGAAGAATGCAATTTCAATTTTGACTGGTATCCTTGCCTGATGTTACTTGCTAAGTGTTTGCAAGCAGAGGCTTTGATTGCTACTTCGGCAATCATTGCTACTTCTAATGCTTCATTCAATCAGGATCACTGGATGATTGATAGTGCATCTATGCAACATATCACTCCATATCTATCTGATTTTATCTCACTTGATGAGAATGAATGAATTGCATCAGCAGCAAATGGATTTCATCTGAAGATGATCGGATCAGGAACTGTGTTTCTGAGACCTTCTGCTAAAGGATCAAAACTTTTTATACTCCAAGATGTCTGGTATACCCCTTCTGCAGCACATTGACTTCTATCAGTCAACTCACTTACCCACATGGGTTACCAATGTCAAATCCACAAGACAACAAAGATTTGGGACAATAAAGGGAATTTGGTAATACAGGCTTCTGCTTTGTTGCCAAATAATCTCCTTCATTGGTTTCAGTCATTTCAGACCACACATGATCGAGTTCACTCCCTTCAGGAAGCAGATTCATAGATATAACCTCTGGCACTTTCACTTTGGACACACTTCAAGAAATGCCATTCAGCATCTTCCTATTAAAGTTGAAGGTGTACCTTCACTTTCTATTCCTTCTGCTTTTGCACCTTGTAAAGGTTGCGAATTGGGCAAAAAACATCAGAAACCATTTCTCTCTTCTGAGAAACAAGCAGATCATGTTTTAGCCCTTGTGCACACAGATCTTTGCAAGATGCTTATGCAATCTCATAATCATAATAAATGGTTTATGATCTTTTTGGATGATTATTCTGGTTTTGTTTTGATTGCACTTTTAAAGTGTAAATCAGGCGCTGTTGAAGTGTTTAAATGTTTAGTTGTTTGGGCAGAGAACCAAACTGGTTACTCTCTCCTAGTCATCCATTTGGATGATGGGGGGGAATATCTTAACTTGGACATGGAGTCATTCCTTGCATCTTGTGGGATCAAACACCAAACTTCTGTTCCTTGTACCCCTCAACAAAATAGTCGAGCTGAATGTATTAATCAAACACTCATGGAGAAAGCTGAAGCAATGCATCTTCATGCTTGTTTACCTCCATTGTTCAGGCAGGATGCAGTTGAAGCTGCTGTCCATATTTACAACCATCAGCCCATATATCGCCACAATTGGGCCACTCCTACATACATATTTCCAAATGGAATGGGAAGATACCATATGTTTCATACTGTACTTTAAGGTGTTTGGTTGCAAAGCATATGTATGTCTTCATTCCTAAAGAAGACAGACCAAACAAGCTTTATCCCAAAGCAGAGGAATTAACCTTTATAACATATGAATTGGGTTCTGTTGCCAACCTGGATTCTCAATCCAAGGCATATTGGTTCTGGCATCCTGTAAAGAGATGTGTTGTCATCTCAGCAACAGCCACGTTCGATGAATTCTCCTTTCTGCATTGTCTCAGAGAGAAAGACAATCCTACCTTTATCAAAATCCCTGTTGATAAAGAAATCCCTGCTGATGAAGATCTTGGCAAACACAATTTGGATTTACCACCTCATTACCAGGAGGATGCTCCTTACATGACAATTCCATTTCCAACTTCACTTCCCAGACATCTGCCACCCAATCAAGATCCCAACAGAGATAGACAGCAATCTCCAGATCCACCTCCTCATCCTAGATGTAACAGCTCCAATGTCAATATATGTTCACCTTCACCTCCTCCACATTATCAATCACAACATCCTAAACCTCCTAAACCTCCACCTATTATTACAGGTAGATGACGAAGGGGAGATAGTGATGTTGGACGAGATGTTCCTTTATCAGGATGATGAAGATCCCCTTTATCTAAAGCATGTCACAACCCTTATCCATCTATGCCACTTGGATTTGGATGTGGACCATATCCTTTGGATGATCCTATTGAAGTTCCAGTTCCAGAAACTAGGAACAGGTTACTATGACTTCCAGATATTCCAGAAAGACCTACTAGGCTTAGATGACCTCAGATTATCCCTGACAACACCTATGGTAATCGACCACCTGTTGATATTGAATGGGATATTCATAGTGGAAGAAAACCTTTACCAAGCAACAACCTCCAAGACCACCAGCACCTCAAATGCTGAGACTTATGTACAAATGAGGAAGGTTTGGATAAGCTATATTCAGCCAAATTCTTTTCTGTTCTTTTTAACACCGCTATTGGTCTTAAGATACCAAAGCATTATAGGGATATTGCCAAATTCCCTGGGGAAGATCAGAAGAAATGGCAATTAGCTTGCGAAGATGAGTTTAAATCTCTTCTACATAGATCACAAAGTCTGGGATATCGCAGATTTTCCACCAGATCGTGTACCTGTAAAAGGAAGATGGGTTTTTGCCAAGAAAAGTGATGGTCGCTTTAAAGCATGCTTTGTAGTGAAAGGCTTTACTCAAGTCTTTGGGATAGATTGCGAAGAAACCTTTTCACCAGTTGCCAGGTTTGAAACTGTTAGACTCTTACTTGCACTAGCAGCTCTCGAACATTGGGATATTGAGGCTCTAGATGTCAAGACTGCTTTCCTCTTTGGGAAACTTGATGAAGAGATCTATATGGAGCAACTGGAAGGTTTCATTGTCAAAGATCAGGAGAAAAGGGTCACAAGGGTCATTGGTAGAGGTAGGGAGGGTGAAGGAGATGTCAGCAAGGTTGGTATTGAGGGAGGCGAGGGAGGCGAAGTGGACTTGGGCACTGTGAGCGGGCCCTTTGCCCTTGCCGCTGTGATTCCCATGGGGTCGTTTCTTGTTGTGCGGGGCGTCCTTTCTCTCGTTCATGCTGCTGCTGCTGCCTTTTTGGGGTGCGTGCTGCTGCTGCAAGTTGAAAGAGGGAGGAGCAGGGTTTCGCTTGATCATGGAGAGGTTTCGAGCCAAATGATGTGATGTGGAGGAGGAAGAGGGTCCCAAGCGTCTTGTGGTGCGTTGTTCCCATGATAAGACAATAGTCTTTCGAAGATTGTTGAGTGTCATCATGTCGATTTGATCTGACGCAGTGAGTTGTTGAGCGACGACTTCCATCGAGGGGGGCAATTTTGCCAGTAAGATCATGATTTGGACCTTGGTCGTGATGTCGAAATTGGCTTCCTTGAGACATGAGAAGAGCATGATGAGGTGATCAAGGGCTTTGCCCAGGTGTTGGTCGGACGGAATGCAGGTATTGAGGACCTTTTTAAAGTCCAAGTAGGCATTTGCAATTCCAGCCTTACCATAAATATTCTTGATCTCCTTCCAGGTCTTGGCTGCTGTAGTCAGAGATCCGATCTTGGCCTGAATAGGGGCTGAGACCCTGAGCCTGATTGAGCCAAGTACCTAGGCATTTGCTACATCCCATGTGTCGACTTCTTCTTTGGAGTTCTTGTCACCAGGGACGAGGGTCGGTCTGATTTCTCTGAAAATCCAGAAGTCACCAGTCGACATTGAGTAAGCCTCCATCAGGGGGGCCCAGTCGACATAGTTTGTTCCATCAAGCATGGGAACAGCATTGAAGAGAGTAGAGGTCATGGTAGTGGTGAATCTAAAAGAAAGAATTTGTCAGCTTCGATAATAATGAGGGTTAAGGAGCGACAAGAAAAATTTCTTTAGAGTTCCCATGGTATGCAGCAAGGTGAGTGCACGTTGCCATGGCACTCCGTTCAGGTGAGCTAGAGTGCTCGTCGCTGCTCATCAGGGCTCATAACCTGTTGAAGATATGAAAGCAGCATCCCTTATAGGGAGCGCTAGAGGAGAGCTACACTAACTCACATGGGAGAAAAGTAATAGAATCACTTGTATATTCATGGTAATGAACCATGTATTATATATGTACAGTTCAAGTGGAGTTGTAACTATGTACTTGCCCTAAGGTTGTACATGTTGTACATATTGTATGTAATCTACTTATTGAACAGCTGCTATAGAGTGCTATTGTTCAATAGCTGCCTGGGATGAGAATCACAACCAGCGCATTGAGGCCTGGGAACTCCAGCAAGAGGAAGAAGCTCATGAAGCCCAGCATATCCTCCACAAGCAACAAGAGAGAGAAGTGGAACAGAGAAGGATAGAAGAAGTGGAAGCTGAGAGAGAATGCAAGGAGTCTGAAAAGAAGAAACCAAAAATCAATGACCTCAACGAAAATCAAGCACTACCCAGCATCATCGTGCCCAGACCATCACAATACATGATCCAAAAGATCACTTCCTTCGAATACATTGAACTTTGGTACTTCTCCAACAAAGGATGTCAAGAAGCTTCTTGCAACCACAGAACCCAAGCTGATGATGTCCTTGGTCTCTCCAACGCCAACAACATCTTGACTCTCTGCCCAGTTGCCTCAGTGAAAGCATTGTGTAACACTTGTGCCAACCACTACCTCACCTTCAGTGAACTCTTGCAGGCAAAAAACTCCTACCTACACCATCTCAAACAAGCCAGATATTGAAGTACAAAGGTACTCCAGGCAGAGATGGCAGCAAGGAAGGAACAATGTGGGAGACACTCACACCATGTGATAGTTGAGAGTGTGGAATGAGCAAGAGATGCTTGACTGAGCAAGTAAGGTGTTCTAGTGATCCAAGGAGGAATCTGAGGATAGTGGCCTCAAGGGAGACACTGATAGAACTATAAGGGATCTGGTTAAGAGCCTATCATATGTATTGGGATGTAGGAATGACCCTTTATATATGATACAGAAAGGTGCACAGACCAAGCTGTGTCTAACACTAACTAGGTAATGCCCTTGTACCCTGAAGGGCTATTGGACGATAAACTATTGTATGATGTAC
>JBBPRX010000681.1:0-12725 GCA_038093195.1 Boletus fagicola | reverse complement strand
GGCTCCTCGCTCGCCTCTTCCGTTTACAGCGATTCACCTGTCCATACTCCTTTCTTCGGCTCCACAGATCGTATTACAGGCGACGGGGAGCCGAGCACACCTCGCAATCGTCGAATGCCATCACTGACAAGGAGTCTGCCGGCGCAACCCACTCACCCAACGCTCGGACAGCGCAGTCTCTCCTACGGCACTAACCATCGGACGTCGACTATAAATACCGAATCACGCACGTCTGCGTCTACGCGAGGTTCTGTTTCATCGCACGTGCACCAGTGGTCACTCTTTAACCAGCTTATGGAGCCCGAGGGTCAACTTCGAGATTCAGGCGCTGCCATTTCTCCGGGACCGAGACGAATATCCTTGGATCGACACTCCCGTCGCTCGCAGGGTTCTTATTTCGTCCAGTCACCAGTTGAGGAGTCATCGAGTGACGTCTCTGTTGCTCGGTTCCCGACGCAGGTCGCCGACGCACCACAAGCGAGAAGCGCTCAAGACGTGTATTCCGAGCCAGAGAGTGCAACGGAGGAGGAAGTATCCTCAGAAGGCTCTGAAGAGACAGCCACCACTACGACACGTGTCTCGCGCACGGGCATAACACGTTGGATCCCGTCACGAGTCCCTACGATGCCTCTTCTATGGAAGAATATGCTCAAATGCTCCGTCGCATACTTCATTGGATCACTGTTCACGTTTCATCCATCGTTGTCTCGCATCTTTGGAGACTTGACATCCTATGGGTCCGGTGATGGTAGCCCATACCCTTCTGCACACCTGATTGCAACAATGTAAACAGGATTCCTTTCATGCCTTTTTCTTCACACTGATATCACCCCAGCGCTGTGTATTATAACCCTGCAAAGACTATTGGAGGGATGTTTGAAGCCGATTCATTTTGCATGGTAGCATGGTTGTACTCTGCTCTCATGAGCCTCAGTGGCCTTACTTTGTTTTGGTGGCTTGATGTGAAACCGGGATTGCAGCTGTTGGCCGACTTTCAACTGATAATATGGGTGGGGTTGGCGGTATGGGGGCTAACGTGGATGAAAGTATGGATGGCGAAGCCAACGTTTAACTCAGGCAAGTATTTTTCAGAACTCGAGAAGGAACCACTGAAAATCGATCCCTGATAGCATGCTCAATGTCTGCAACCGTTCTTTTCATCGTGTAAGTGCCACTCGTTACGTTGTCCTGGCACAATTTGGCTGACCGTCAAGTTAGAATGGTGAGAGAGGGCACCTGGGAAACTCTCTTGGCGGTATCATCCATCGTGCTCGTGGGCACCGTTATATCGAACCTGGTCTGTTTCTCGCTGTGGCCACAGAGCGCTAACTATAATCTTCAAGTCAACATGACAAAGACACTGGACTCCTTTTCAACGTTGCTTGGAATGATCACCGGTACATTCCTACTCGAGGAACCAATTCGAAAGCCAAGTCACGAGAAGATGCAGCGAGCGGTGGAGAACCATCAATCTTCATTTACGAGTCTGAAGAAGAGCCTGGATGAGGCGCGCTCTGAGTGGTTTGGTATTTTGGGTGAACAGGAAAGGGTGCTATCTAAGCAGGCATACGGAGATGCAGTCGATAGTCTCACACGTCTTGCTCAGCATCTTAATGGTCTTAGGAGTGGGACGAGACTACAATACGAGCTCTCCAAAGCGCAAGGAGATGGAAAGCTTGTTCTCCGACGTTCGTCCGAGGACGAGCAGGATGGGCACGCTCCGCCGGGACTTCAGGGCAAAACCCGGTATTCGCTTGCATCCCATCCGGACGATCTCGAAGAGGCACTGCTACGTGCAGCCGCAGATATGTTTGGTGATCTTGTGGATGACGTTGGCCCGCCATTGAAGGCGCTTTCGGTGAGGCTATTTGTATCCTATAATTCATTTGGCGGAGTTATAATAAGGCTTGAGAAACAGAATGCATGCACGTCTTGTCTGAAACGATTACGAGAGGCGTTCGTGAATAGCCAGAACACCGAGGAGTACAAAATGATGCAGCCTCAGGATTTTCACAAAATTATCGATGGCATTGATCGGGCATTATTCACGTTTGAAAGCACCTCAAACCATGCAGTCTTGCGTCTATACAGGCGAAGCAACTTTGCTTCCGAGTCCATGGAAAGGTCGACTCATTCATCCTTGGAAGACAATCCGATACTGGCAGAGAGCGAGCATGAGCATGTTTTCCTTGTTTATTTGTCAGTGAAACGGGGCTGTTTGTGTCGGAGCTGTACACTAATATAGCTGTGCAGCTTTATTTTTACCCTACAGGAGTTTGCCGGGGAGTTGATGTCCCTTACCGATGCTATGCGAAGAATCTACGCAGTGGAGTTAGCCAGGTTCTCCAGACAAAACTGGTTCAAACGCTATTTCATCAACGGACCAAAGGCATTCTTTTCTTATATCAAGACGTTCCGACGGCGAAGGCAGTCAGAAAAAACCACGCGGGCCGGTTTGCGTCGCATCTGTAAGCACTGGACGATTCATTTTTCCTGCTATTTCGAATTGACACCTCGAATCAGCATCATATTTCAACGCCGACGAACGCCATCCCAAGGTGTCGTTCCCCAAGATAACGCCTCATGCGCCGAATACATTACAGACACCAGATCGCTCGAACCTCACCTTTGTCGAGCGATTTCTCCGGTCTCTTTGGGAGCTTGGGGATAAATTGAGGGATCGGAATATTAATTATGCATTCAAAGTCGGCATGTCAACAGCTTTGTTGGCGGCTCCTGCATTCTTCGATGCCACACGTCCGTTATTTACGGAATACAGAGGGGAATGGGCGCTCATGTCTGTGAGTCCACGCTGCGGGGTTTAGAGGATCGGAAGCTGACTAAAATTACGTCGAAGTGCTTCGTCGTGATGTCCCCGACCATTGGAGCGGTGGGTCCTTTCTCCATCAAGTTTGGGATCGTGATCGATGCTAACTATCTCCTTTGAAGACCAACTTTCTTGCCGTCCATCGCGCTCTGGGGACACTGTACGTCAAATGTACTCCGTGAAACGGCAGTTTGATTGACAAAAAAGCACAGGTTTGGTGCCGTTGTAGCGGCCGGGATATATACCCTATTCCCGGAAAATGGTGTCGTATTATCGATATTCGGATTCTTCTTCTCATTACCGTGTTTCTACTACATTGTAGCAAAGCCGGAGTATGCTACCACCGGACGTTTTGTGCTCCTGACGTATAATTTGACATGCCTATACGCGTACGTGAGTCTAGACCTTGCTAATTGCCGCTGACTCATCTCTTCCTGTAGATTCAACATACGGGAAGATAATGTACCAGTACTGGTTATTGCCTACCATCGATCGACCTCCGTCACAGTTGGTGTGATTTGGGCATTAATTGCATCGCGTCTTTGGTGGCCGTCGGAGGCCAGACGTGAATTGAGCAAGGCTCTTGGAGAGTGAGTTGACCCTTATCAGATCCGAATCTTACTCAGCATCGTTGGCTTGGACACAGGTTTTGTCTGAACATCGGCTGGCTGTACACTCGTTTAGTCGCCTCAAATTCGGGCCTGGTCGACTACTTTGATGATTGGGATGATGGAGCACAGAATGGATCACAGGCCCCAGATGAGGCTACCCCGCTGCTCTCCAAATCAGCCAGTGCACAGCTAAGTAACTCCATCCAGGAGTTCATGGCTATGTATGTGGTGATCTCGTGAAGTTGTATGGTACCCATCGCTAATCTTTTTTTCTTCCGATAAAGGGAACTTCATCTCCAAATCAAACTGATCGAACTGCAGGGGCTCCTGGCTCAAACGCAACACGAACCGCGGTTGAAGGGCCCTTTTCCTATTTTGCTATACCGCTCGATATTGACTAGTCTGCAAACCATATTGGATAAACTCCATAGCATGCGGTGCGTTACCACACGAGAGGAATGGTGGGTCATTTCAATTCCTTTGGCACCAAGACGCTCCATTCTTACCGTATCTCCTGTGCGTTCTACAGGTTCACGGTACGCCCGATCATACGAATATCCTTTTTGATGCATTACCTTATTGTCATTTTAGACTGTGAGAAGGGACTTTATTCTCCCTGTCAACAAGGAACGGCGGGAGATGGTTGGCAACATCATTCTTTCCTTTTCCACCTTGGCATCTGCATTCCGTTTGAAAGCTCCGTTACCCCCATATCTACCACCTGCCGAAAAGGCGCGAGAACGCTTGGTGAGTTGCACGAGATCGCGTTTGAACGTGCTGGTCTCTATTGACACACGGATGTAGGTGGATGCCATCAGAAAATTAGACGTGGTCAAGAACCGCGAGGTCCATGGATCGAGACAGTTGCTCTTCTTCGCGTATGCGCTTACGATGAAAGGCGTGACGCAAGAACTCGAATACCTTGGACATACCCTTCAGGATGCGTTTGGAGTCATTGGACAGTCTGCCGAAGAGTTCGATGCGCTGTTCGCGGAGGGGACGGTCAGACGGGATCGGAGGTCTACCCTGTGGGTCTGACGTATGTATAGTATGTTGTTGCTTGCATGAAGGGCGTAATCACATTGCGTAGCATATGACATGGATTAATGCAAAGACGTTCATAATGACTCATTGGGGCATGCGTGTTTGGCGCAGCACGTTTAATGAAAAAAGGGTCTAGTCATCCTCATGGCTTATCATTTCGCTTCCATAATGTCCTTTTTTTTTTGTCTCTCTCTGGGCCTTCAAGGAGACCAGGTTTGACAGTGGAGCGTCGAGTCTTTTCGAGGTACGTCGTGAAACAGCTTGACCACGTCGGTGAAAAGGTTCCATTCTCCATCTTCTTCGACTTCACATGCCCGGACGAGAACCCACCTGTCCATAACACGAGGTGAACCGGACGGATCTATCCAACGATTCACAAAGTGTCGGGTTAAAACGGGAAGTCTATGATAGGGACTTCCGACTCATGTTTGCCTTGTCACCTCGACCGATGCGGCCACTTGGGGGTGTTTTTGCCTTTCCCCCCAAAGCTTGATCAGGGGAAACAACCTTTGAAGGGGTTTCATTGGCGCAGCGTCAATACATATGCATATCAAGGTTCCAGTTGAAATGTTTCGCCAGGATGGCGTCGCCTGGATCGACTGGGAAAAGGGACCCCATTTACGGCGCATTTGCAACTTTTGAAGTTGTCACCGTTCCCAAAGGACACATGACGCTCTGATACGGTGACGAGCACGCGATGACGGAAGTGACCACCTGAAAGGTGTCACTGAGTTAGACCCTTCAAACCTTCACGGTACGGTGCTCGTCGCCTGTTGACACGGAAAAAAAAGACGATATTGCCGCGTTCTTAACTTTTATGAGTTGCAGTTCGCCGCGCCTTGCGTCGGTTGGTACACGTTTACGGGCGAATACGATACAGATAAAGAACCCCGCGCCACGGTCACAATCGCCGACCAGCCACGTTGGAGATTGTGCTTCCATCCCGGGGGTGGGGCGTTACACATGTCCTTCGCGAAGCGCCGCAAAAACTTAAAGATTGCGCCTCGACCTCATTGGCGGAGTCGGAGTGAGGGTGGAAGGAGGTGAAGGGGGGTTGTACAAGGCTTAAAGTATATAGCCTGACGGGGTTTTTCGTGTGTGTGGACCTAGGTGCTGCTGCGGTGGGTGTTCGCCCCGTGCTTTCAAAACCCTTGAAGCCGTCTCTGCTCCTGCCCTTTGGCTTGAGGTTCTCTCCAGGCTTGGGCTTTGTATACGTTCAGACGTTTTCCTCCACACCCACCCTTCGTTTGTCTTTGATCTCCTCTTCTTCCCCCCCCCCCCCGTCGTTGCTTTCGTTTTCACTCCACAATCTCCGTACGGATGTCGACGCCAAGTGCGCCAGTCAAGGACGAGCCGGCCGTAACGCCTGCCCAATCGGACTCACCAGCTGCTGGCGTACGGGAACAAGGCGGCGAAGCCGTCGAAGTCGCCGTCGAAATCACAGGTTCGCACCGCCTGATCCTAACGCCATTACCACTCTATTTTTATTTTATTGTTCGACAGACATCAAAGCCAGCGGTCTACCCGCCAAAGTGGGCTTCTTCAGCGGGTTGTTCTATGTGAGAGTCAAAGGCGGCAAAGTCCCGCAGAGGACGAAGACGACAAAGTATGTCAAGGGGGATGAGTTCGTGGCGACTTGGAGTGACACCGTCAAGCTGTGCGTCCTAGCTCAGGGCGTCCAACGTGCAGATGATCGATACTGACCGAACACCTCCTGTGTATGTGTGTGTGTGTGGTTTCGACACACGCTTGCTTGCTTACAGGTCGGGCCTCGAGTCGTCCAAGGTCGAGATTGAAGTGTACGCTCGACGATTCTTCTTTAGCTACAAGGTCATCAAGAAGACGGAGAGCAAGGAGAGCCTAGCTGACTTGCTCGAACATTCCGAGACACGTATGTCTTGTTCTTTATACATATATACCCCGTTCTCTCGAAGAGATTACTGACGACGAGGTGGTGATCGAAATAATTCAGCGGTCGAACTCGAACTCCTAGAAGAGGGTCAGGCAGCAGGCAAGCTCACATTCAAGATCAGCAAAAGCCCCGGTGGGGGAGCGAACGTCGAAATCCCACCTGTTCTCGCAGACTCTCCGGATCCAGAGCCTCCAGTGTCGCTCCCGGGCAGCCCGAAACAAGATCCCTGAAAACCTGCGCCAGCATGGCGTTAATGTCCGTGCTTGTCATGACCCTTTGGAAATGGCGTGTATATCATGTATGTCTTGGATAATGTCCGTCGAACCCATGAAGCTCGACAGGTGATCGCAGTCAAGTACACTAAAGCGGAGCTTGATCACTCCAGCTCGGCGGCCCGTATGACGAGACGCGACCCATCAGTTTATTACGATCCACCCAGCGACTTTTTGAACTGGAAACCCTAGTTCAGATAAACCACTCATGGTTGTACATACCCCTATGATCGATCGACGGACTTTGCATGTATATTTTGGAGGGTTTACAACGGGTTTAATGGGGGGAAGGATAGGCAGGACATTTGAATCTGGGACACGTCCATGCATATAACTTTTTTTTTCAAGTTGACTTGCTGGATTGCAACTGCTTTGAGCGCAAGTGACGAATATCGAGCTTTGATTCTGCGAGTATGTACTTACACGACGAGCTCGCGAACCTCTACCCAAACACCGATTCAATGATTGATGCATCGCCACCGAGAAACATGCCCATCGTGATGTACACTGGGACTCGCCGGGTACTCAAGGTTGCACTAAAAACGGATCAATATCATGATGTAACTGTTAACACACTCGTAGTAGGATCCAAACCCTATGCAGCCAATGCCAGAACGCCACCGCGACCTAGACAGAACTTAAGTGAGTTTCATTGGAGCGTCAGCCTGCAGTGAGGCGACGTCGGAAATGACGATGAGACGAGTCCGGGAATGTATCTTTCCCGGCATAAAGAGTGACCGCAAATCTGACCGCCATATGTTTCGCTAGTCTGGTGACCAGCCCATCTATGAGGCAAGCCGTCGAACCTCGTTAGCAACTTCCTGGAGAGGTTCTCCTCCGTGATAACAACGACTGCCTTTGGTTTTCCGACAAGCCCCGGCGAAGCGTTAGTGTGTGGCTGTGCCAGGACTAATACAGCCGTACGGGGAGAGAATTCCTTCAAATCATGCAATAGCCTGGCCCAGGATTTGTCGGTAGTCCTTCTATGTCTGGGGATACACCGAAAATACATAATATTACAGACGAGTGGCATTAAAGACAGGAAACCAGGAAAGCTGCCAGCAAACCTGGGACGAAAGCTGTATAACATTGACTATGTGATGTCCGGAGATTAGGGGCAAAGACTGCGAATGGCGCAGCGCCTCGCCCGAGGGGATGATGATACGGTAAAGGTATCTAGTCAAATCCGTCGACGGCAACGTTCCAGGTCCACCGTCCATCCAGGAAACCCTTGGCAGTATCCTCCAGCATGATCTCGTTCCGTTTCGATACGTACACCTGATCACATAACAAGGAAGAACGAATCAGTTAGCATAGGCCATGGATCACGAAAATAACGGGTCTTACCGTCTTATCGGTCACCTTCTGACGCAGTGTCGATATCGCCTCGGCATCAATAGGAGATTCCAGCAACTCTGACAAATCCTCTACAGCTTGCTCCAAGTCCCTGTCAAGTTCGCACGCATCAAGTGAGTGGCACGCGCAAGGAGCTGAGGACTTGAAGTAAACATGCCTTTGATTATCCTCAAAGAGCTCCTTCTCGTTGCACTTCTCTAAATAGTATGCCATCGCGTATGTCCATTTAAGTGTCATCCGGCACTTCTCAACTTCGTCGACGGCCTTCTTCATAAATTGGACTTCGATCCACGTCAAGTCCGACGTGATCTGCATCTCTTCCATCTTCTTCTCAGTCTTGTTGTATAGTTCAATAGAAAGTTTGGCGGATTGTTCGTGGTTTGCCCATCGGTTGTAGTACTATTCGTGATGTTAGATATTGGCGAGTGGATAGGAAAGCGACTAGGCATACGTGGAGATAGCGCTCTAATGAGGCTCTGCTCCTCGACTGAGCATCCCGGGCATCTACACCAGCCTTCTCATCGTACCGATTGCACGAATACCAAGCAGTGCCGTGCTCCGACCATGGACCTGGATAACATCAGCAAAATGGCGGAAACGTGAGAGCTTTGACCACTACCCATGCACACCCAACAAAACTCATGCTTGCATTTCTTGCAAGTCATGTGGCTATCAAGAAACTCGTGAGCAAGGACTTGACGGAGATACAACACATTAACGAGAACGTACTTGCAACCCCCGTTCTTCTCAATCGTACTTTGACATCTAGAGCACTCCTTGGTGTTACTCTTGATCCAGTTCGCAGTCTCACTGTCGTCTCGACACTTCTTAAGCCACATCTTTGCAACTCCGCATATCACGGGTCGATGGTCGCTCTCGATCGCGCATCCGAAGCAGAATTTGTGTTGAGGAGTAGCATTCGCACCACATGAGACGGTTGGAACGATTGTCGTCAGCGCGCTCTTGGACGCCGCGGCAGGGCAGGAGACGGTGTATGTGCATGATGGGTAAGGGCAGTACTTCAGGTTGGGGTTGGAACCGACAAAGTGTCGTACATGAAGCTCGTTGAAGCGTTCCCAGGTAGCTGTATCGTCCCCCAGAGCGGCATGAACGAACGGATCTGGTGCAATGGTACCACAACCCTCGGCCATACACCTGATGGCGTGCTCGCCTTCTTCCCGAATCTTGGACGTGATGTATGCGTTCCAACATCCGGTACAGAATGTATGGTCACACGAGAGCCCCGAAAAGGCCGTTTGTGAGTCATCATAACAAATTGGGCACACGAAAGGCTCCGGTTTTGGAGCTGGGGCTGTGCCGGCGATTTCAGTGTTGGCCAGGGAACCCGACGAATATGGAGGAGAGCATACCTGGTGTTTGCCGCGTGGGCCGGCGGAGCGCACCCGACCGAGCGCTTGATGAGGTGCCCTGCGAACGTTCGGGCCCGGCGGCTGAGGAAGGAGATACCCTCGATGGAGGGGATATTCCTGCTGCAACAGACACAGCCGAGGCATTATCCATGTATTTCTCGATCAGGCGCTCCTTGTTCCAATTCATGTAGCGCAACAGCAACGAGGCCGTACTCGCCTACGAAGGGGGAATGAGGATTGTACAAGAGATGGATGATAAGAGGCCACATACTTCTACGCCAAATATGCCACTGATGTGTTCGACGTCTGCTGCCATAAGTTTCTCGACGGCGGATTGGGGGAGCGACTCGTGCTCTACCTCGTATGCCTTGCGGACGGCGCGCAGCGGGACCTTGAAGTCGTCGCCAAAGGTATCCATATCCATTTCTTCATCGGAGGGATCTGAGTCTGACATCACATACCGAGGATCGAGTGAGCAGGTGGCTATCTCGTGTGGCTCACCACCAGAGGAAGACCCGAGGAGGGGTATACCGCAGTACTCACCGTCTTCGTGTGCACTCAACATGTCTTCATCCTCGTCATCATAGTAATCTACGTCTTCGTCGGAGTATTCGTAGTCTGAAGACATGGTCGATGTGGTTGAAGGGCTTTGTCGCTGTCAGCAATGGTGAGCAAGGGTCTTCCAAGACCACGAATCGATTAGGATGCTTACGCGATCATGCAGTGCTACATGTTATATTCGTGGGAAAAAGAGTACTATCGTGGGAATCTTCATTCGTCCCGGTCACGTGATGACATCGCATTTTTTTTTTTCGGTGACTCGAAAAGGAAGGTATATCGATCCGTACAAAAAGGTGGATGCTCGTCCGGAGATGTATCCATCAAGCTCAAGCTGCACTCCGCCAACATCAGCTGTTCAAACAGAGTCTATATAGATCCAATTCTATACCACATTTCAGTACTAGAAATATGGCTTCAGAGGGTACTGGAACCCACAAGGACCCGGTGACGGGTGAAATGATTTCCAAGACGTGCGTACTATCATCGGGCTGTCATCGAGGGGTTGAATACATCGTCCGTCAAACAGGGAACTCAAGCGCCGCGAGAAGCAGCGCGAGAGGGAAGCAAGGAAGGCTGAAAAGGCTGCTGCCGCCCCTCCCGCTCAAGATGGTGCTGCGAGCGTCCCAAACGAGGACGACCTGAACCCCAATGTGAGTCATCCGACCATCTCGTTTGAATCCCTCTCTAAAACTGGCATTTTGTTTAGCAATACTTTGAGCTTCGCTCTAGGGCGATCTTGAAGCTCAAGGAGACTCGGGAGCCCAATCCGTACCCCCACAAGTTCAACGTCACCAGGTCGATCACAGACTTTATCCAGGAGTACGGCCAGGATGGGTTTATTGCTCCTGGACAAAAGCTTGAAGGCGTCCAGGTCAGTCTGGCCGGCCGCATACATAACATCCGGAGCAGCGGCAGCAAGCTCAAGTTTTACGATCTGCACGGTGAAGGCAGGCATGTCCAGATCCTTGCCAACGTCCGGTACGTTACGCCATTTTTTTCCGACGATCTTCCCCTAAACCAAACCGAGTGTAGAGATGCAGCCGATGGAACGACCTTCTTGGCCACACAGCAGATCTTCCGCAGGGGCGACATCGTTGGTGTCGTCGGCACCCCTTCTCGTTCCCAAAAGGGGGAGTTGTCTATTTCACCCTCAAAAATGGTCCTGCTCGCCCCCAATTTGCATCAGTTGCCTTCCGGTCACTTCGGTCTCAAGGATCAAGAAACCAGATATAGAAAGCGTTATCTAGACCTCATCCTCTCCGACGATACCCGTCGTATTTTTATCACTCGTTCCAAGATCATTAATTATGTTCGGAAGTACCTTGACAACCTTGGCTTCCTCGAAGTCGAGACACCCATCACGAGCATGCTTGCTGGTGGTGCGACCGCGAAGCCCTTTGTTACACACCACAACGATCTTAACCTCGACTTATACCTCCGTGTCGCACCCGAGCTGTACCTCAAGGAACTCACCGTCGGCGGCCTCGATCGCGTGTACGAGATCGGTCGTGTGTTCAGAAACGAAGGTATCGATCTCACCCACAATCCCGAGTTCACACTCTGTGAATTCTATATGGCGTACGCGGATATGTACGATATCATGGAGATCACGGAGAACTTGGTTGAAGGGATGGTCATGTTCCTGACGGGCGGGAGCACAGTCATGACGTACCACCCAGAAGGCAAGGGTGGAAAGGAGCTTGTGATGGATTTCAAGACGCCTTGGAAGCAATATGACATGATCGAGACCCTAGAAGAAAAGTTGGGCGTCAAGTTCCCTCCGAGCGAGACGCTACACACTGCCGAAGCAAACACGTTCCTCATTGACCTCTGCCAGAAGGTAAATTTATCCTCCATCCCACGTACTTTTACCTACGAGTCTGTCATATAGCACGGTGTCGACTGCTCCGAGCCTCGCACCAACGCTCGTCTCCTCGACAAGGTGAGCCCCAACATGTGAATGAGGCTACATGGAAGTGACCCACCTGTTTCAGCTCGTCGGTGAATTCATCGAGCCGCTCTGCATCTCACCCGCTTTCATCGGTACGCCCTCGAATTACTTCCCAATTACTTCTCAAGCTGACTCGTTCCGCCCAGTCGGCCACCCTCAAGTCATGTCTCCGCTCGCCAAGAACCACCGCTCACGCCCCGGTCTGTGCGAACGTTTCGAGGCGTTCTTGTGCGGCAAGGAGATCTGCAATGCGTATACGGAGTTGAACGATCCTTTTGAACAACGGTTGCGCTTCGAGGAGCAGGTGCGTTTCCGAGCAACCTCGACCATCGAGGTTTCTGTCTGACGCGTACGACGTCAGGCCCGACAAAAGGAGCAGGGCGACGACGAGGCACAGCCTGTAGATGAGACATTCGTGAATGCGTAAGTCGGTGCTGCGAGGCGAACACGGGGTTTCGCTTGATTCACGCGCTCCTGTTATATCAGGTTGGAATACGGTCTCCCTCCTACTGGAGGCTGGGGAATGGGTATCGACAGACTGGTCATGTTCCTCACAGACTCTCCTAGTGAGATTCCATATTTCGTTTTCCGCGACGACAGTCGTCTCTGACAGAGTTTGTAGACATCAAGGAGGTGCTCCTGTTCCCTGCCATGAAGCCCATCGAGACGGGCTCCAATGCTGCGCCTTCTGGACAGCAGTAAGATGTTAACGCGGTAAGTCAAGAGGTTTGTTCAGGTAGATATCATGTCTAGTATCTCCAAAAAATGTGTATCAATCCGTATGGTCCCACCTTCGATCTTTACGTATATGCAGCCGAGAG